>LIHB01000132.1:0-63014 GCA_001297265.1 Mycosphaerella arachidis
GGGGTATGTAAAGCGCTAGGATAATGCATAAATAGCAGGTTTTAAGGGTAACATAACCTAATTAAGGGTAGTAATTACTTGTCCTTAGGAAATGAGATTAGGCACCTAAATTACAGGGATTAAGGGCCTCTTATTAAAAGAAGACTTATATAAGCACCTTAAGGGTGCTACTACTTAGAAAAAACATGGTTTTTCATACCCTGATTTCCAGACTTAATACCCTAGTTCCAAGCTTCCATCTCCCCTAGTTTCACACTTGGTCTCTCAGAAACGCTAGTTCTACAGTAGCCTCTCGCTGTGCTTGCATCACCGGTGACCGGCACGGCTCAACCACGATTCTTGCATCCGATGCTGCGGAGCTCCTGATATCCCATCCTCAGCCTCTTCGACCTGCTTCGGAGTCGACGCCTGTGCTACTGTAGCGTGCCCTTGTCATGCTGGCCAACGGCGTTGTCAACCAAACTGATCCCTGCACCGCATTTTTGTGTGTGGTGTGGCTTCATTATTGCTGCTGTCACTATTTAATCACTCTATCTGTACACGATAAAGTACCTCGTTGTCAGTTCCAGTGACACGAACGAATGACGAGCAACGTGCCACTCTCGACCCAGGTATTAAATATCATGCTATACCACAAAGCTTCTCACCACATCAACGATCCTCGTGCGTCGTGGAGCGTGCTGCCAAAACAAGAATCTGCGGCTCTTGGTGGTGGCAAACGAGCTAAGCTTCCGCCCATAACCGGCTACGGTGCGTGTCAGAGCACAATGCTATGGTTTGCTCGAGCTTTGCTGACGAAACATTGTTGAGGAACACGTCGTTGACGTGAGCAGTCACAGCCATCTTCAGCAGGAACAGTCGTTCTCGTCCGTCCTGAGCGGCTCTCCGTCGTCTCTCAGTCGTTGACCGTGCTCAACGATCTATTTGCGTTCCTGCAACGAGCTTCAATACACGCAATGCCCCGCTGCGAACTGGCTTCTGTACCTGCAGTAGCAAGTTACATCGTGACGACTAAGACCATAGCAACCAGTCCGAAGCTGTTCCCCAGCACCAACACCGCTGCGAGCTCAAGGCAAGCTCCCAAATGCATCCAAACCGGGCATGTTATTGCTCTTAGTGTGCAGCAAACATCCGGCCGACTGGCTTGCGCGATTGCGTTGACCTCGTACACCCAGCATATGCGCCTCGTAGCAGAATATGACTATGATCGTGACGTTTCCAAAGTCATGTTGAACGCATCAGCCTGGCCACGACCAGCTACTCGGCAAATCTTCGAAGTCGCGAGTGAGGTCATGAAAGCGTTGAGCCAAGACCAATATGAAGACGCCGTTGCTTGCTGTAATTAGATTGCCACGCCATCGTCATGGTTCATCTGTGCTCGCCGACACGTGAGATGGCTTCCGTATGGACGCCAAGATGGAGCCCATTCGACGAGCAAGCGCTTCTGCCGGACCCGAGAGCGGCAAACAGTTTGTCGTCGCTGTTCCTGAGGTGGTAAAAGTGTCTGTCAGGACAATCCTGCCGCGCCAGTCTTCAGAAGGCCGGGAGATCGTATCGGACAGGTGGCGGTGCAGACCCCCGGATCTCAAAGAGGCAAGGCTGGTCGCCAAGTGGTGAGAGAACGCGTACGCTCGGCGGAATTTGGGCTGTCCCCTGACAGTAGCTTCAATGACGGGTGAGAACACACACCTTCGCGGCGACTGTATTATCACTTCTTCTTCTTGCTGCTTCACGTGTGCTTGTCTGTCCTCGGTCTCTTGGCACTACATTCGCCACTAATTCAGTCTCTTCACGACACTCATTCACTACTGGAGAAGACTACCACTCGCTGGAGACTGCGTCCCGTTCCAGATCGCTACTTCCCAAGTCTCATCCCTGAGGCAGCCAAGCGACCGGCTTCCGCTCGTCCTCTCTTGAGCAACATACCAAGCATCCACATAATAATAAGAGACAGTACCAAGACATATCCTCGCCCAACATGAAGGGTCTCGGCATTGCTTCGACCGCCATCGCGGCCACCAGCTTCCTCGCGAACAGCGTTATCGCCGCCGATCTCCCATCTATCGTCATCAAGGGCTCCAAGTTCTTCTACGAGAACAATGGCACCCAATTCTACATGAAGGGTGTCGCATACCAGCAGGATTACTCGGGCAATGGCACGACATCCTCCGGCGACAACACCTACACCGATCCACTCGCCAATGCCGACAGCTGCAAGCGCGATATCCCATACCTGCAACAGCTAGGCACAAATGTCATTCGTGTGTACGCCATCAACCCGACCTCGAACCACGATGACTGCATGACCGCGCTCGCCGACGCTGGCATCTACGTCATCGCCGATCTGTCGGCTCCAGTCGAGGGCAGCTCCATCAACCGCAACTCGCCTTCATGGGACGACGCGCTCTACGCGCGATACACCTCGGTCGTGGACGCCATGGAGAAGTACACCAACGTTCTCGGCTTCTTTGCGGGCAACGAAGTCTCCAACGCACCAAACAACACTGACGCCAGTGCTTTCGTCAAGGCCGCCGTCCGTGACACCAAGGCATATATCAAGGCGCAGGGCTACCGTACCATGGGTGTTGGCTATGCCACCAACGATGATGCTGAAATCCGTGAGAACATGGCCAAATACTTCAACTGCGGAGACCAGGACAGCGCCATTGACTTCTGGGGATACAACATTTACTCCTGGTGCGGTAACTCTTCCTACGAGCAGTCCGGATACGATGTCCGCACTAAGGAGTTCTCCACCTACTCCGTGCCAGTCTTCTTCGCCGAGTACGGTTGCAACGAAGTCCAGCCACGTGAGTTCACCGAGGTTGGTGCTCTTTACGGTGACCAGATGAATGATGTCTGGTCTGGTGGTATTGTCTACATGTACTTCCAGGAAGCCAACGACTATGGTCTCGTCTCCGTCGATGGCAACAGCGTCAAAACTCTCGACGACTTCAACAACCTCAAGACTCAGCTCGCCAAGGTCACCCCAACTGGCGTCAACTCGGCCTCGTACAGCCCAACCAACAGCGCCGCGGCATGCCCAACTGAGGGCTCCTCATGGAACGCCAAGGCCTCTCCTCTCCCACCTTCACCAAACAAGCAGCTCTGCAACTGCATGTACAACTCCCTGAGCTGTGTCGTCAGTTCCCAGACCGACACTGATGAGTACTCCGACCTCTTCGGGGAAGTGTGCGGCTACGGCGACACCGTCTGCGCCGGCATCACCGCGAACGGCTCTACTGGTACCTACGGCTCATACAGCATGTGCAATTCCACCGAGGAACTTGCTTTCGCGTTCAACCAGTATTACCTCAGCCAGAACAAGGCCTCCGACGCCTGCGACTTCAAGGGCGCCGCGGCGACCAAGGCCGCCACTTCTGGCTCTGGCACATGCGCTACGCTTTTGTCGCAAGCAGGCACTGCAGGCACAGGTACCGTCACTGCATCCCCAACCGCTAAGGGTGGCTCAGACTCCAGCGGCTCCAGCGGCTCCGGTGGCTCTGGTGGCTCTGCTTCATCGTCGGCTGCCGCTGGCCCAATGGCTTCCGTGCCAAGCGTTGAGAATACGATTCTGCCCATGGCATTCTTGGTGACACTTGCTGCGCTTTCGGGAATGGGTATGATCTTGTTGTGAACAGACCAAGCGATTCAGGACCCAGCGACCAATCCAGGAATTGCAGGGTTTACAGGCTAGGTTGACAGGACGCGCGGCAATGATACCACAGGATAAACCGCCTACAGGGCATCACGCCGGAAAGGACGGTGCCTCATTCATGCCGTGTCACGATCAGCGAGAGGAAGCGCCTTAATCGGGCTTCTTTTTGGGTGTTGGGTAGTTGTGCATGCATCTGGAGCTTTCGGGTCTTTTGATTAGTCTTTTCCCAACGAGCGAGTACCTTTGTATAGCTGCAATGAGAATTCCTAGAACCAGTGGGCATCTCTTGTATCTTTCGCATGTCTAGGTGCAATGTACCGTCTACGGATATTGTGAGATACATATCGTGAGTGCTGCCTTGACTTCATATCCTTGGCATGTGAAGTGAGACGGCTAAGTCATCTAGGGTTGAGGTAGTGTGCAAGATGAAGTTCTGGGATAACGGTAATGAAGCTAAATCGACATCCTATGTATGGTCTGAAAACTGGCGGCGTGGTCACTTTTAGATATTATGGGGGAAAAAAATTGGAACGTGGTTCCCGGATCGATCGGTGTGGATGGTGGGACTCTGAAACGTCAAAGGCATACTTACTTGTACAGACTTTCACAGCACGAAGTACACGATGCAATGAAACATCTTGACGTCTGCACTCCACGTAGTGGACCCGGTATACATCCGAATCGATGCTGCAAATTATCGTGCTTCAGGACAATAAGGGTGGCCACCATCGTGTCGAGTAACGGCAGTACTCTTCAGTTGTGTATAGAGTGCTTCGAGCAGCTGTGACCCAGTAACCGTTTTGGAAGCGAGCACCCGTTGAACTCGACAAGCTGTTTCTACACTGCAGTGCGGCCATCGTGGTGATTAAGAGGCAGCGGTTCCCTTTCACAGGCGGCCGCTACCCTTGGTCGAGAGCACTCGACTTGACCCGTCATGTCAGCGTCACAGCGTATCCAACGTGGGACAACGGAAAGACCAAAGACTTTTCCCGTCAGCATCGATGTAATGATACAAACATCACTACAATGTTATAGTATACATTGCTCATAGCGTATCCTACAACCCCGACACCAAATCCATTATCTTTCCACGCAGCGCCAAGGCCGACTGCAGATTAACACTCAAAGCGCCCTCAATAGCTTCGTCAAGCGCATCATCCATCAAGTCAGTTGCCGTAGGTTGCTCCGCCTTTCTCCCCCACCGCTGCGCAAAAGCAACCACATCGTCAATAGCATCGTCCAAGGCATCGACGCGGTCTGGGTCAATGCCAGCGCCATTCTAAGCCGCCTTGATGACTCTCGCACCATTGGTCTCGACCCTCCTCTTCAAAGCATCCAGGACATTCTTTCTCCGCGCGGCCTTCGCGTGGAACCCCTCGACTTCCTCCGGAGTAACGTCTGCCATCTTCTTCCTCGCGCTGCCGTTCAGGCTATTTGTGCTTCTACCGAGATCAGGGGTGAAGCGTGTTGATTGTCGCATCGAGGCGGAAGGAGGAGTAGCGAATCTGGAGCCGAACATGCCGCTCATGCCCAGTGGGTCCCCGTTTGCAGCCATACGAGGTCTTCGAGGCGGCGTCGCAGCTGGACTTCCGCGATCTGCGAGGAGGCGATTGTTGCCTAGACGTGATGCCAGATCGCCTTCATAGTCGTCGTCGAGGCGCAGAGATTCGATGCCGCCAGGGAGGCGTTTGATCTGTGCTTCGAGAAAGTCGATGTCGGCGGACTTTTGCTGCACGGCTGCTGTCATTCTCTGGATGGTGGTCATGACGGCCTCGACTGTTGGTACAGGGCTCTGGCCATTAGTCTGGCCGTCTCTGTGTGACAGTGACGCGAGGTCAGCGCGAAGCATGGTCATCTTCTGCTCAATCTCAGCGAGCAGCTTCTGCACACGCTGTACGCCTGATCGAAGTTCTGACTGCTGAGCCTTTGCCTCGGCATCGAGTGGAGCAGCGTGTTGTGCAGCCAAGCGTTCTGGGTCCTTATGTGCCTGCACTTGCTTGCGGATTTCGGTCGACTGCGCTTTCAGCTTCAACACTTCGTTGTGCTCCTGCAAAATGTCTGCCAGTGTTTCTGAGGCGCCCTCGAGTTTGCCGTTATCGAGCTGACTGCTGATATCGTCTATGATGCGACCCAGATCGACTACGTCGCCCAGGAGCCACGCTTCTGGGTTTTCCAGTTCGTCACGTGTACGCTGCCCGGATTGCCTCATCTTCTCATGTCCATCCAGAAAAGAATTGATGGATCGTGCATTCAGTCCGACGGTGTGAACCATGGAGTTGATATCACGATAGACCTTCTCGATCTGGCCACCAATGCCGGGTGTGTCGACATTGCCAGTGTAGTCAGTATGAGCGTAGAAAGGAGGCAGCTCGGTCGTTGGTTCAACAGGCCTCGCAAGTTCTTCTTCTACACGTTGTGCTGCCTGATCGGCAAGCTCTCCAACCGTCGGCTCTTTGGGCCTCGGCGGCGAAACATGTCGTTCCAGAGGCTTTGCAGGCGGCACAGCAGTTGCCTTGATCTGAGGCGGAAGCTTCAGGTCCTGAGCCCGCACAGGACTAGTGACTGCCCGCTGTGGGCTTGGCGATCGCGGACTGTGTTGTGGTCTCGTAGCTGGAGGTGCAAAAACAGGACCCTTGGGCAGACCAGCTGGAGTGTAGCTGCTCTTCATGCTTTTCTCGTCCGATTGAGGCGTGCGTGATTCGTTCCTTGACCTCTGTGGCTCCGGGGACTTCGGTTGCATGCGCGCCTTGAATGCTGCCAGGCCCTTGGGATCCTCCGGCTGGTATGGAACTTCTTCGTCTGCCGTCTCTTGTCCGTCGCTCTCTTCATCTTCGTCATCCTCCTGCTCGTCATCCTCATCCTCGTCCTCATCCTCATCCTCCTCGTCTTCTTCCTCATCGTCCTCCGGTGCGTCCTCGTCGTCCTCGTCCGCCCAGTCCTCGCTGCCGTCTTCAGAAGGTCCAACGATCTCGGACAACGCATTTCCAAAAGACTGGCTGTTCATGACATCGACAGGTGGGCTGCCTGCTATCGGTACATCCTTGTCGGATGCCTTTGCATTAACCGCGGGACCAGCGCCAGGGATATCATCGTTCCAACCAGTGGGAGGCTTGTACGTGGTTGGGTCGGGCGGCAGCGGTGCATCATTTGTAGACGGCTTCATGTTGATAGGAGCACCGTTTCCAGGAATGTCATCATTCCAGCCTTTTGGTGGCTTGTATGTAGTCGGGTCCGGTGGAAGAGGCGCATCGTTTGATGCAGCAGCAGGAATGTCCTTCATAGAAGTCTGCTTCTCGGTGCCAGGCTCCTGCTTGATGAAAGGTGAGGGTTTATCGTCGGTAGTCGCGCCTAGGGAGCTGTCAAAGTCGGAGCCGAAAAGACCTGCACCTGGGTTCTTCGGCATGGGCAGATCGTCCTTGGCAGAGCCGTCGCCCTTAAATCCTGATACGAGTTTGAACCCGCCAGTGCCAGACGTACCGCTACCCTGTTGCTGTGGACCTTCGTTCATGGTCGACTCTCGGGACATGGCTTCCTTGCTGTTGAAGGAGCTCGATGCGAACGATGATCCTGAGCCGAAACCGCTCACAGTGTTACCCGAACCCGCAGATGACACGTTGCCAAATCCTGACAAGTTCGAACCGCCTTGAGATAACGCGGGCTTCGCAAAGGGGCTTGCCGTTGTCTGCCCAACGCTGGCAAAGCCGCTCATGCCACCATTTGCATTCCCACCAAACGGATTGGGCTTGTTCATGCCCATCTGACCGATCGAGCCGAAAGCGGATGCAGACCCTGTCTGACCGGGTGTGGAAGGTTGACCAAAACCAGAAGGCTGGCCAAATGTGGCCTGCCCTGCTGGCTTAGCTCCGAAGGGCGATTGAGCAGCTGGAATCGCCGCAGGAAATCCACCGGCACCCCAGGGACTTTTGCTCTGCGCTATGGCACTGGTACTGCCAAATGCTGGTGTGCTTGCCTGCCCGAAAGCTGGTTTGCTTGGCTGACCGAAGACTCCTGTGGTGCTGGACTGCCCGAAGCCCCCTGGCGTACTCGCCTGACCGAAGGCTGGTTTGCTTGGTTGACCGAAGCCTCCTGTGTTGCTTGGCTGTCCAAAACCTCCTGCTGAGCTTGTCTGTCCGAATCCTCCGGCTAAACTTGGCTGCCCCAAGCCTTCTGGTGTGCTTGGCTGTCCGAAACCTGAAGTTTTCTGCTGTGAAGCCTGGGCAATAGGTGATTTGGCTTGACCAGCTGCAGTCGTATTTGGCTGACCAGGTTCACTTTGTCCAGTCGTGCTAGGAGGCAATGCGGTGAACGAAGGTCCAGACCTGGGTGCATCGGTAGGTGAAGGAGCATCAAGAGGTTCTGTCTCTACCGCTTCATCACCATCCACACCGCTCTTTCCCTCGTATGTCTCGTCGGAGATGGTGACCCTGGGATTGATCTTTCCGTACATAGCATATCGACCTGATTTGTGAACGATGCCGGGTGCGAAGACATCTTGTCTGACCGCGTCGACATAGACGACCCAGTACATGGACAGGATGCCGCTGAAATCCAGAGTATACACAGCTGGCAACGGGAGCTTCGCGTTTGGGTAAACATCAGCGTCTTCCTTGATAGGTTCCGCAGCCACCTCTGTAGTGCTCAGATCGAGGGCCACTCCAACTGGCGAGCCATCTGTCATGTGCTCATCGCTGTACGGCATGCCTGCTTTGTCACGTTCATCGTCGGGGAAATAGCTCGCATAGCCAGCCGGGGCGTCATCAGGCACCTGTTCCTTGAACTCAGTGACCAACCCGAGCTCGACAGACACTGTTGAGCTGATTATGAGAATTTCCTCAGCTTTGTGCCAGTCGCTGAGACGAAGTATGCTTTGGTTCGCCGGAGTCCTGCGCGCCATACCGTAGTCGTTGGTCGGAGGTTTCTCGAAAGGTCTGAAAGTATAGGGCTGGTTTGGTGCACGCTCTGCGATGAAGTAGAGGGACTCTTGCGAGTCAAAAGCAGCATCGTCCGGATTCTCATATGGCTCATAGACTGGACTGTAGACGAGAAGATAGGTCATGCCGCCTTTCGTCTTCAGCCATGATATGGCTGTGAGAGCGACTGATTTGGCTTTGGAATAGTCCGGATCTGTGATAGGAGCTTCCAGTTGGGGTGGCTTGGGGATCATATCGACCAGGTTCTCCTTGGAAGAGTTCAAGGGGTCCATGCGAACAGCAGTAGCATCAGAGAGTCCGGCGACAAACTGCTTCCCCATCTTCGACCAAGTCCCGCACATTACCTTAGAGCAGAAGACCTTATTGCCATGGTAGCTGCTGTAGAAGTCGTTGCTTTCAGAGACCTTCACGAAGAACAGATTGCCGTTGTTCGTGATGATGGCCCCTACATTCTTGTGAGATGGTATTGGCTCGTGTTGGGGATTGAGCAGCAGATGTCGCACAGTCTCTCCGGAGAGGTCAATCTCGTGCGCGGGTCGGGTTCCGTGGATCAAGTTGTCTGTCGAGTAGACAGCCAGACGCGAGCTGTTTTCTGTTGCGACCACCAGCAAGCTCTCGTCGGCAGTGAAGGCAACATGCGATGGACGTGGGAGGTCGATGTGAACATCCGGCTCGAGTGGCTGTACCGGTTGTTGTCCTTCGGCCCGCCGCTTGATGTAGCTCCTCCGCGCCTTCTCTGTGCTTGTGACGTCCAGTCCAGTGGGTGTTCCAATGACGACTACGCCCTTCTTGGATGCAACAGCCAGCAGCGAGGATGTCGGAGATGGCAAGTCGTCGATGGGCCACGCCTCGCCTACCCGTAGCCTGTCGTAGCCATCGACACCCATGCCCTTGAAGAAGACATGGCTTCCGCCCTCCACGGTAGGTACCTGCTCTCCCGTCTTCGCCTGGTATGCCATGTTCTCCGTTACTGGTGGTGCAGGTGTGGGTGCAGCTGGCGCATTGTTAGTGCTGAGCGCGTCGAAGGTGCCCGTCGCCATACTGCTGCCACTGCCATGCAACTGGTGAACGTGCTCTGTCGCTGTCTCGTGTTCGTTTGTCGCTATCGGTCCGGGTTCGAGCTGTTGGTGGGAGGAAGAAGTGCTGGCGGCAAAAGAAGTGCTAAATGAGCGGATGCCTACAGGTGGTAGGCTGGAGGGGTTGAGGCCGAGGCGGTGGATGGTGTGGTGAGTGCGAGTGCGCGCGGGCAACTCCAGGCAGTAATGTAGGGAGAGAATGGAGGAAAAGAATCACTCGATCGGCAGTCGAGAGCTCCAACCGTGACATGGCGTGTAGGGTAGAAAGTCTGTCTGGGGTCGGAAACAGCTCCGGGTGAGAGACGTGCTTGTGACAGGGCCGCATCATCTCCAGCTTGCCTGCAGCTCAAACACTACCTACAGTACAGGTACAGCTCCTCCCGTTCACTCACCCATCACACACATACCACATATCCAGACACCCCCACTGTCACCCTCCAACACAGTACCACAGATTCCTCATACACCCAATATCACACGACGCGCTGCACCCACCCAACATGCCGGGCTTCGACTTCAGTAACCACAACCGCAACAGCGCTCTCCACGCCAAGGGCGTTCCGCTCCCCAAGGCCACATCCACCGGGACCACCATCGTTGGCTGCCTCTACGATGGCGGGGTCGTCATCGCAGCAGACACCAGAGCCACCAGCGGCCCTATAGTAGCTGACAAGGTGGGCAGACGTCGTCCACCACTGCACCCTCACCACTAACGCCTCCATCCACAGAACTGCGAGAAGCTCCACTACATCGCGCCCCAAATCTGGTGTGCAGGCGCGGGAACTGCCGCCGACACGGAATTCACCACCGCCATCATCTCCTCTAACCTCGAGCTCCACGCCCTCTCCACCGGCCGCAAGCCTCGCGTCGTCACCGTCATGACCATGCTCAAGCAGCACCTCTTCCGCTACCAAGGTCACATCGGCGCATACCTCGTCGTAGCCGGCTGCGACCCTACAGGTGCCCATCTCTTCACAGTCCACGCGCACGGTTCGACCGACAAGCTGCCCTACGTCACAATGGGATCGGGCTCATTGGCTGCCATGTCGGTATTCGAGACACAGTGGAAGTCGGGTCTCAGCAGGGAGGATGCGGTCACATTATGCGCGGATGCGATTGAGGCTGGTATCTGGAACGATTTGGGCAGTGGGAGTAATGTGGATGTGTGTGTCATTACGCCGGAGAAGACGCAGTTGATGAGGAATTACAAAACACCCAACACGCGTGGTAAGAAGGAGAGGAACTACAAGTTCACGCCTGGTACTACTGCAGTGCTGAATGAGAAGATCATTACGCGGGAGGAGATCAGCAAATACGTGACGGTGCAGGATATTGGCGATGGTGAGGAAGGGGTCGGCGAGAAGATGGACGTGGATACCCAGCCGAGTGCGCCAGCGTAGGAGGGTTCTCCAGTGAGAGTGCACTGGCTAAGGAGCTGATGAGGCGATGCGATGATTAGGAACTGTATACTGTAGCATAAGATCGCGACGCGCTAGACCCGGCGTGGCTCAGAAAGGTCGCGCGATAGACCTTTCGATACTGTATTGAATGACAAGTCATGAGCTATCCCCTCTTCCCTTATACCCGGTCACAGAAAATAATCTGGAAACCTTGTAGATTGTTCCGCGCAAGCTGAAAGCTGGACACATTGCTAGACGCCAGCCAGCTACATGCAGCTGGAGGTGAGCATGCATACAAGCGACCCAGTCGGCCTTGGCTGGTACTCACCTTCTGCATGAGCTTTGCTCATCGCGATCCTGAGGGAGCAAATGTAGTCCGGTCTGCAGTCACGTCGCCATGGCAGAAGTCATCGCTATATTCGGCGCAATCTCGAGCTTGCTGCAAGTCGTCCATTTCTCAGCCCATGTTGGTCGCATAGCATATGAGCTTGTCAAAAGAGGCGGCAGTGCGCTCCCCGATAACGTCGATCTCGGCAAACTGGCAGAATCATTCAACATCAATGCCCTCAAGGTAGAGCAGCAGTATGCTGCTGATGAGGCTGAGCATAAAGAGAAGCGTGCTGCCCATGCACCGGCGGGCATTATTGAGGAGGATAAGGAAGAACAAACCGACGCTGGGTTGGCCAGACAAACCATGGATATTGAAATGAGGCGCAAGAGGTCCTACTGGAACCGAAGGCGCTCAAGGTCTCAGACAATACAAAGGGCTTCAGACGTGTAGTGGAGGGAACCAAGAAGACCATCATGACCCTGAATCGCCACAAATGAGCTCATCGCCCGTACTAGACGGCTCCAAAATCTCAATAGTCAGCTCGCAAGAGGCCTTCTGTTCGAAATACGGCGAGACAAACCGAAACTCGCTCGAGCCCATATGGCGAATTCCATGAGCGAAAGCGCGAACAACATCGAACACGCCCAGATAAGCATCGCGAGAAGCGATATCGAACCACTTTTGGCCTTGCTACGCTTTCCTGGCATGTCAAAAAGAGACTCTGGATATACTTCCAATGTAGGCAGGATCACGCAGACTTCACTTCGATAGCTTCTTTTTCTGCTATGCTGGTACTTCGCAAGTCGGCTTGCTCGTGTCTGTTCTGTACCGACTGTTATTCACGGCTCCCTCTCCGGCCAGAGTCGCCTCCCTGGACTTTGACGGCAGGACGAACGAGGTCTGCATAAAGGGCAGGACATCTCACACCGCGAGATGATGCATGCTCTAGTCAATGTTGCTAAGCACATGAGCTCTGCAGATGACACTCCTGGGTCGTCACTTTACATCTTCATCTATGTCCTGGACGAGTACAAAGGCAATCACTTCGAGTTCATCAAGTTCGTAATGCAGCTTGCGACGGAGACGAACGGCAAGATCGGCGTCTCGAGTCGACCATAGACGGCCTTTCAGGGGGCATTCGAGACGAGAATGCCCAAGCTACGACTTGAGGACTTCTCCTGGTCTGCTATACAGTTGAGGTCTTCGTCTGTGACAAGATCACTTCGATCATACGTACGAAGTCTGATCTGACTGGCATCACATTATTGGACGGTGTTAACGACACTGGTCGATGAGATCAAGACAAAGGCGGAAGGTGTTTTTCCCTCTGGGTCGTGCTCGTCGTGAAGTCGGTTTGTGAAGGAATTTCCAACGGCCATTCCCTTGCTGTCTTGCGCTATAGAGTAGATTCCTTTCCCTCGGACCTCGAAGACTTCTTCCGAAGCATTTCGAAAAGAGTCAAGCCCATATACGTGCAACAGACTAATGAGGCGTCGGAACTAGCCTGGATTCACCGCGAAGAGCACTCACTCGAACGTGAAAGAAGGTCTCCCGGACGAAGTCGAGCAAGACTCCCCCCTGGCGACTTTTCTCGCTCATCCAACCACACGGAGCAAGCCCCATGTGTGAGTTTGGCAACAGCGTTGACGCCGGAAGGGATATAAACGCCACCTGCGACACAATGGTCGTCGTTCGTCGACTTCCGGCTAATGACCCAACTTCGCGACGACAAAAATGTCTACAAAGGAAGTTTGAAAACGCTCCGAATTTTCCTGGCTCGTCGAGCTCCTGGCAGAGTTCAAAGAACAGGAGCTCAGGCTTATTACACACAGCCTCGAAAACAAGCTTCGACTCTTTCAAGAAGGCTTCAACATTTTCGGGCTTGATGTGGACTGTGACTAGGAGGGAGACAGTGTTCAAGGCAAGGGTTGCTTCGCTGGGCAGGGCTTGTGGAAGAAGCATTGTCGTTGACTGTCATTATGGGTAGAGAAGTCGACTTGAGTCCTGACTGTTGTCTAGTGCAGGAAGATGCCTTTAATATCTGCTTGCCAAGAGCTGGACCATGTCTGAAACGTCAGCGATGAGATCTTGGCTGAGATGGTACATGTATGCAAGCCTCGCAATCCTTCGGCTGCTTCGCGGCGCTGTGGAACGTGCGGGTGTGTAGGCTTCTCGGGCTTATGAAGGCCGCGAGATCGAGACGTGCCGCATTAGTAGCATGAACTTTCCGTAACCATGTTCTTGAGTCCTGAAATCTTGTTCTTCATATCGTTATGCTGTCGTAGCCTGCTCCCCCACGCTATGCGTCTATTACAAGACTCGCAGCACGCTACAACCATCAAGCAATATGCAATGGCGCCCTCCACATCTGCAAAGTCGACATCGGCTGGAACAACCTTAGGCTTTACCACCCTTCTTCCCGCCTCGTCCGCCGCGTCCAGCTTTGAGTGCTTGCTGCCTCTCGAGTCTGGCCATCTGCTCTTTCTTCTCCTTCTCGATGAGATCTTTCTCCTGCTTCTCCGCGTCCTTCCTTGCCGCAGCCTCCTCTCTCTGCTGCCTCACCAGCTTCAGTCTCTCCATATCCGCTCTCGCCTCCTCAGTCTTACCCTCCGCGTGCAACTTCTGATACCGCTCCTTCGCCTGCTGTGCTTGCAACGCCTCCCGCTCCCGTCGAGAAAGCTGACTCACATCATCGACCTTCTTCGGCTTCGGTGGTGCGGCTCCCTTCTCTGGTGCGCCCTTCTCGGCCTGCTTGCGTGCGGCGTTGGAGTGGTTCGGGTTGGCGGGCATATCCTCGTCTTCCTCCTCAGACGAGTCGCTGGGTGGCATGTCGCCGGCCTCGACTACGCCTTGCTTCTTCTTGATCGCGGCTTCCTTCTTGGCTTTTGCGGCTGCTCGGCGTTGCTCACGCGTCATCTCCTCTTGTTGTGGTTTGGCGGGGCCGTCGTCGTCGCTCGACTCTTCCTCGGAGTCCTCGTCCTCTTCTGATGAGTCGTCGTCATCCTCCTCGTTCTGGTTGGGCTCGGCCCACATGGACTGCTCGCCGCCGTCGTTGTCGAGTGGGCGCAGGTTCTTGCTAAAGTTCCGGCCACCTGGGTGGAGTGTTAGTTGTGGTCGAGTCCTGAGATCTTTATGGTATGTTCCTACCTCCTCGCTTTGCCTTGCCAAACTTGCCAGCGCGGCCTCGGGTACTACCTCTCGCACTGCTCGACATGTTGACGGTGTGTTTGATCGAAGATGCTCAGGGCGTTTGGCGGGGTATTGTGCAAGTGGGATCGATTTCGTTGTGTGAGTTCTCTCGAAGGTTGAGGCTTGAACTTGAATGTGTAGGACGGGCCTTTGTGTTTCTGTCCTCACAGGTGATGGTGTCCTGAGGAGTCTCCTGAGCCGAGTCGAGTCACAGTCTTGGGTCGTTCACCTAGGAATAAGTTGGGCTGCGACTGAGTGCGACTATAATCTCCAGCATGTGATTCGTCGGCCGCTCCTCCCCGTTGCCCCACGTATGACAGCAGCTTGGCAACGGCAATGGCACGTGCCCTCCGCAGTTTTGCTTCACTTCACGTTCGCGCCATAACGAACTTCCTTCCTTTCTTTCCTTCTTCAGAAAACGATACCCTTCCTATTCACTCTATGTACTTCTCCCATGGTAATCATATGAGGGGAAATGGGAGGGCAGAGTAAATGTCTTTCCGTCTGCTTACCCCTGCCTTCGATGTCTGCGTGAGAAGGGAGTAAATAATTCGACGGCACAATTCCAGTGATAGCAGCGCCATAGGAACAAATCCTCCCTGTTGAGTGAAGTAAGCTTGCGTAAGTTGCAGCTAGCTCGTACCGCTATTCTGAACTTCGTAGATCTCCCATACACTTCTCGTGGCGCGCCCTTCTTCGCTCGTAACATCATCGACTAAACACCACACACGCCCTTTCGACAATATGGCACGCTCGAAAAAGCGTAAAGCTGAGCGCGCGAAAGTCGCTGCAGAACAGCAGCGTGCCAGGCTGGTTGCAAGTCAGCCTGCTGTCACGGTCGTGTGCGGGTCTAGCCAGTGGATGGTGAAGGCCGACTGGCCACCGAAATTGAGGGACCTCATCCAAAACGAGGTGCGTGTGCGTCGGATGACGGCTGTCCGACTGACGGTGGTACAGATTCTCAAGGTCAACGAAGATGAAGAAATCTGTCACGAGGTGATGCGCTTCATGCAGCTGTCAGCCTATCACGCACCAGAAGAGGATATACTACTCCACATGCGAGTCTTTTGCATGGCATACAAATACCAAGTGAAGAGCCTTGTCGACCTAGCTTTCATGGCAGACGCGATTGTCGAAGCTTACAGCAACGACGCCACACCCAAACTTCGGAAGCAACTCTGGCTCGCTATTAACCAACATATGAGTCAGTTTCGCCGATTCCGCGGTACATACGTTGACTTCTGGGCCGCAGCGACAGCCTTTCCTGAACTTCAGAAAGACCTCGAGTCGTATAAGGCCGAGAGAGCCACCCGACTGGCCTCGAGACAGGAGGAAAGGTCGACACGCAAGGCCGAAAAGATGGCGCGGAGAGCACAGAAGGCAAAGGGACTCGCAAAGAAAGCAGCGTACTTGGCGCACACGATGGCGGCGCTGATCTCACTGCAAACTCAGGCCAATCCACGGCCCCCGTAGCAGGGAATGGTTTCGACGAACCTGACAGTGAGTATGACAGTAGCGACGCGGAAGGGGACGACGACGATGATTTTCGTCTCTACGCAGAGGATTTGGCTGACGTCCAGATCGAAAATGTGGCCGAGAGACGTACGCGGGGAAGAACAGTCTTCTACACTTCAGGAGGCAAGGCCATGAACAAAGAACAGTACGACGAATGCATGGCGAAGAAGCCCAAAAGACAGAAGTACCCCAAGGTGACGACAGAGCGAGCCGGAGAGCGTGATGGCATGAAGCAATAAGAGGAGGCAAACAGGAAGTGGTTCGCTCATGGGTGTTTCAAGAAGCCTGTCCGCCGGGCGACGATATCCTTCAATCCAGAGCGGCTCGATCGCGGAAAACGGTATTCGAGGTGTAGGCGTAAAGCCATTGCATTGCTGCTATAGTCTGAGAGTATGGAATGCGTGCATGCGCCAGCAGAGACCAACATGATTTGTGCCATGATCTTCGTGTTGATCTCGTTTCCCATGTCCATCAGGCTCGGTCCTGCTCACTAAAGTATGGCTCATTGATGCATGTGACAAGTCACCTATGCGCATTTAGAGTTCAGCCAGCCGACTATCCACGGTTCAGCCAAATCCCGCTAGCCTGGCATCGCAACCCTTCCCTGCCACTTCCAACCAATTCACTGCAGCGGAGCTTGACTGTGCTACAGATTGCTACAGATCACTACGACCACTATCGCTAACAGTAGAACAACGACTTGGTGACAGCCCAAGCTCATGCGCAACTAACACCATACCGAAACATCGCGGATGCGGAGGCCCAGAGCCGGTCGAAAGTAGACGAGACTCCACAGAGGACTAACGACCGGGTAGCATAGCAGAGCACAGCGCATGCATGGAGGCTCCCATCCCGAGTATGTCCGCTTCTGCGGTTGTTGCGGGCCCCTCCAGCGAAGTGTCGACGCCAGCTGCAGGCGATGAGGATGCGAGGCACGCGGGCGGACACTTTGCTATAACTGCTAGCCAAGTGCCGAAGGCAGTTGGGCCTGGTGTCGCTGGCTCCTCTGCTGGCCTCGCGAGCTCTGGTTCTGGCGCGGGACGGCTGTCACCTCCCGGAGACAGGATGTCGCCGACACCGCACAGTCACAGCGTTAGCCCTGGCGCATCGCCCGAGATGGTCGTGAAGGATGTCAAGAGCATTGGGGCAAGGTTTCATGAGGATTGCCACGACACGGACCTACCGAGCCCGAGACTACGGTCGAGTAGGATGTTCAAAGGCAAGGGCAAGGACGCGGTTGCGGTGCACCGCCCGGAGAAGAAGCCAGTGCAGCTGCTGGACCTGCCGGTCGACATTCTCAAGGACATCGTCAAGGAAGTCACGCACACCAACGACCTCACGAGCCTTGCGCTGTGCCATAGTGCCCTGCACCGTCTTACTACGCCCCACATCTACTCGCGATTCGACATCGTATGGCCGGACAGCAGCACTCACGCAGAACCGAGAAGTGGTGTGGATGCGCTGACGTATGGCCTCGCGACACTGGTCATGGCAGAGGATGCTTTTGGTGAGGCACCATGGCAGAGAAAGCTCCGGATCCAGAAAGAGCAAGAACCCAACAACAGATTTGCGCCGGGCGGCCACGGCAGAGCGACCGAGATGCAAGTACGGCGGAGACGAGGGAATCACTATGCGCATTTTACGCGAAAGTTCTCGCTGGGCAATGGGCCTGCGGACTGGGTGCAGGAGTACCTCATCACGAAGGAGGGCGGCAAGATGTTGGGGACACTCGTCGCGCTGGCTGTTGCGAGGATGCGAACGCTGGAAACATTCGTGTGGGACATGCCAACGGGCATCCTGCGGGATGTGTGGCTTGCTCTATCTTCGCTGGGAGACAGAGACGACGAGATTCCTTGCAAGCTGGAGAAGGTATGGGTAAGATGGCACGACAACTCGACTTTCGAGGCGGTACATCCTATGCCACCTCCGGTACCGCCTCCTCCCGTCAACATCAGCCACGGACCATATGTTGCACCTCCGACTACTCGACTAACGCAAACGATACATCCTGCGGCCCTCGATCGTGTTGAACATCCATCGTTTTCGATACTGCCACCACTCAAAAGCTTGAGCGTGCTGGACATTGACGAGCTGGCATACCTTGACGAGATGGCAGTCTTGATTGGAAGATCGTTGGAGAAGCTACGTGAGCTCCGCGTCGGTATTGCCAGACACGCAATGACAAGAGACTGGGTGACGGTTTGGGAAGGCGATACAGTGCAGCAAGTCGACCCAGAGTACCCTACCGCTGGCTCTCTGACTATTGGAGAGAAGAGGCTAGGTGGTGTGCTCGGTGTCTTGACTGGTTTCGTCTGCGATATGCGCAAGCCGAGGGATGTACTGCCTGATCGAACACGATTGCGACGTTCATCGAGCAGGCCTCAGCATGACGTGCAGTCACAGGCGACCGCACCTGTCCCAAACATGCAGCAGCCGAGCGATGTGCCCACCGTGCCTGTGGTCAATCACGCTCCTGACGCTGAAGATCTAAGAGAGGCCATTGGGGCAGGCGTGTTTGCAGACCCAGAGTCAGCATCCGAGATCGCGGCCGCTCTCAACATCGTGTCGCATGGTACGAGCCACATTCCAAGCTTCCAGCATGTGATACCAGAGCTACTAAATCCACCATCTGACTGGACCATATCGAATCAGCTCACGGACGGGCATGGAACAGACGGACTCTCAAGTCCGGCCGACGTAGACCTCAGACCTACAGAGCACCATGCTCCAGTCAACGAAGCTCTTGCGCCACGGCAGAACAATTTGCCGGACACTGTGTCCCGTATCGAAAACCCTGAGCCAATTATCTACTCCTCCTACAACGCAGAGGCTTACAGACGAAAAGATGATGCCATTCTTGGTCAGGTAGATTGTCTTGAGAATGTCTTGCGACTTGACAGCCTAGAGCTTGAGCGAGTCCCTATCTCTGTCCCCGTGCTGCAGAAAGCAATCGACTGGACTCGGCTGACATCACTAACTCTGCTGCACTGCCCGAACCATGAACAGCTTTGGAAGACATTGCGGAAGACATTCGCGCCAACGCCAAAATCACCTATGTACCCACAGGCACGACGAGCAGTAAACATTACTCCTAAGAAGAGTAGCAAGTCAGCACTTGCAGCAGCCGAGTCGGATTTTGAATACAGCCTCAACCTGAAGAAGGTACACACTAACACCGTGTCACCTGCACTGATCTCGTTCCTCAAGGAGACCCTTGCGCCGAACAGCCTGGAAGTGCTATTTCTGCAGGAAGCGCGCAGCTACTCATCATCTGTCACCGTCGATGCCATCTACCGCGGACCACTACGAAGACACCGCGGTAGCTTGAAGAAGGTCCTCATCGACAGCTCGGAGAAGGGCGCAGATGGCTTACCGACCAACTCAAGCCGCTGGAGACGATGGCTCCTCACGCGGGAGATCTTAGGCTTCGTGTGCAGCGGGAAGATGCCAGCTTTGCGAGAGCTCGGTATGGCGATTGACTATCGAGATTGGGTAAGCACTTCATCCTCCAAGCTGGAACCACATATACTAATATTTCGCCCTCTAGCACTTCTTCCTCCAACACATCCCCTCAATACCCCACCTTCGCTCTCTCTACCTCCCCTTCCTCGCCGACCACGTCCACGGCGCAAACCTCGACCCTCGCGAACTCGCCCTTCAAATCGTCGACATCGTCGCTCTGCGGCCTGAAGTGGAGCTCTGCTATATGGGCATTGCGAACAAGTGCTTCGAGATCCTTGAAAATCGCGCTGGCGCGTCGCGGACGGAGTCTTCACTCGGCGTGCACCCAGCTGTGGATCCCGATGCCGGCAGCGACGACGGTGATGACGGTGATGACGATGATGACGATGACGACGAAGAAGAGGACGATGTGGAAGAAGAAGTCGAGACCGAGAGTGAAGATGACGAGATCGAGAACGAGTCTGACGACGAGGATGGGCTGGAAGGGAGTGCTGTGGGACGCTTGAGGTTGAGGGAGATTTTGTTTTATGATGATAAGGTTGCTATCTTTAAGGGGCGGCATGGAAGGTTGTAGATGTGTGTGCTTGAGATGCTTTATACTGTGTCGTTCTAGCGAGGTGCTGAGATGGGATGTGGCGTTCGTGAGCACTAGGGATAGGATGAGAACTGGCCGAAGAGGTCTGCAGAATGCATATGTGATTATTGAAAATGGGGTTCTTGATGGACTTTCTTTGGTCGGGATGCATTGGGACGGGATGAGAACGAGTACATAGGTGCTGTTGAATGAACAAATGTTGCGACTTTGGCCATTTTGGCATCTGGTCTGGGACTCTGAGATGACTCTGGAGTACAGTAGTATACATGGCAAGGCACGACTTGGCCATGTTCCAAGCAATAGGGACCACTGGGATCTAGGTTCTTGCGGAGATGAAAGACGATTTCATCACGATCACTGGGCAGCAGTCATGTTTCATGGCATGTTATGCCTGTCAATCGCATGCCACGAGCTTCCATCATCCTGGGTTGAGGGTCCTGTCAATCACGTCTGCGGCCAATCGCCGTTGACAGCCTTGCGACATACTTTAGTGCTACGTAAGCTAAGGATCACGACCATGTGTGCAATGAGCTCGGCCAACATGTGACACTTGTGACCTTCTTGAGACAGACGCGACACACGATGAGGACGAGAGGCTGTAGCAGCGACGATCGCTGTCATCAATTGGGCAGCGCGGCGAGCTTGTGACGCGACAGAGCCCATGCGAATACGCAGAGTCAATCCTCGGACTTTTCGTGAGACTTGCGTACGTGCCCAGGATCTTTACCAAGCGAGAAGCATGAAGCTTGCCATGATTGATGAGCGCACGAAGCACAATCCATTGCGCGAACATTGCTCGATCTTCAGAGCCGCATATCACGATTGCGGACCTCCCTTAACATTGTTGCCGCAGCCCGACTCGTTTTCTCATTCATTCACAAGCAGTGTCGTCCTTACAGTGATCTGTGAGGAGGCTGCCGGTGACGGATGCGTATAGAGGTCAGATCACGAGCCGACGTGAAGAAAACTTCAACGACCGGACTCAAATACTGAAGACGGCACTCGTTTCGACTGCAAAACTTCAAATCAAAATACATCCAACCCATGGCTCTCGCCCGTGACGTCGCCAGCATAGGCCCAGAATCCGTCCAAAACCTCGACAATCCAACCTCCATACCAACAGGAACCCTCCACTTCGACAGTACTCGGCATCCAACCGGAAGTATTCAAACCACAAATGAGTTCTCAAGCACTATTCCCACAGGACAAATCGTGCCAACTACCAGGAGCTCCGCACATACGGGTGGCGAAACTGCCATCATCAGCTATACTTCCGTTACCGGGAGCCCGACCGTGACTGGCCTTCTGACTGCGAGCGGAACACCGCATGCGAGCAAGACTGTCACTAGCCATAGTACTGTGAGGAACGGAGGGACGAGCACGAGTACACAGACTAGCACGGCGAATGGGGCTACGGCTGCGGGAAGTGGAGCGTCGAGGGGACAGGTGCAGAATGTGGGTGTTGTGAATTTTATGGTGGTGGCGTTGGTCGTGGTTGGGGTATTTGGTGGGATGGCGGTGTTGTAGGGTAGGCTGTGTGAGTGTATGTGGCATGAATGTGAGGTAGTAGACTGCATTGAGCCGCAAGGTGACTAGGAGTGATTAGAGTATGACAAGGATATTCCCTTTGTACGAAAAGAGTTGGGTTGACGTGAGCGAAGTGGAGGTCACATGCGAACGTTGACTTCTCCAACTGCTTCTCCGGCTCACCAGCTTTACCACACGACAGATTCATCGACCGTCTTCTAGGCCTTGTGCTATATCGCATTCGCCCAGACGCCGCGTAAATAGCTTCGATGTCGCCTACACACGAGCTGTAAGATGTGCCCCTGGCGGTGGCCGACGCGGTCGAGTAAGTGGCATGTTCTGAAGATGCGACGTTTCTGACGTTGAGACTAGCTTCAGCCTCTGGGGCCATGGTCGTCGCAGGGTTAAGGTGTTTATCGGCAGACATGAGTCTGAAGGGCTCTACTTTGAAGACGTCTTTATCCAGCCCAACTTCCTGTTGGACGCGTTGCTCCAAGAGAACAACATCGGCATTGACTCTTCCTCCGGGGACAGCGGAGATGATGATCTTTACCTGGGTGGTGAATTAAACATCGATCACGACGCCTTCAATGGCTACCTGAATTGGTTATCCTGCGGGCAGATTCCTCTAAGACCAGTGCCTAAGAAGAAGCGATCAGCGGATGAGCCGCCATCGAAGCCCATTTCAGCCGGAACAAAAGCCTGAGGACCTCAGGTACGTCGAAGTGGCGAGCTTGTTAGAGCCGCGGAGTACCTGAATGATCGGGCCTGCCGAGATGCTGTCCTAGACACCATCGCTGCCAAGGCACGTTGACCGATCGATGGATGATATGCGCAAGTTTCTGGAGAGAAAGCCATTGACACCATGGAGGACGATGAAAGACGGGACGATAATATGCGGGCCATGGGATGGGAGCAATTTCTAGCACTCTATGCTGATCTGGCGAGCGATGAGGACCTTGACCGCATCAAGCACCAGGGGCTCAGAGAAGAGCTGCTTCGGCTCATGCTGAAGCAGAGGAGGACGGATAAGAGCCAGCCGGTGATTACCACCTTGTGCCAGTTCCATGATCACGAGGAAAGTGGAGAGTGCTCGAGCAGGAAGCGCAAAAGAGTGGCTTGAGTCTCGCGAGCTTCCGAGAGTGGGCAAGAATGTGAGATGCAGAGTCAGGCAGACGACAGCGACATGGAGCTGGTCATATATTACAGATTCGACCGTGATCGCATCATGAGACTTCGGGAGCGGCAGGGGGCTGGCGCGTTCGGAATCCAGGCCAAGTATGCTTGCTAGTACGCATTTACTGAGGCAGAGAGTACTCCGCGACATCGTCTGCATATGGGAACATCAGACTTGCTTGGTCAAATAAACCATATGGCACAAACCTCTTCTGGCTTGTATCTTATCATGACAGTCAACGGATTACTGACCAGCGTGCGTTTGTCTAAGCCCCGAGCTCCGATCACAAGCCATTCATCCGTCGACAACTACCTCAAAATTCCACTGCAAACGCCTCAAAGCTTGACCTGTATTGTTCTGGCCACGGACGGAACACCATTAGCATTCACGGCGAACAAGTACCAATTTCCTGGGAGAAGAACACCGGGGTCTCCAGGCAGCACAATCCTGTGAGTTGAGCCACTCTGCGTCGCTTGGACCGGGATCCGGCGCTGGTCCGTATTGACAGAATGTGTAACCGTACCCATCCGCACGAAAGCAAATGTCATCGCGTCAGAGGAGGCCATTGTCACCGTGATGGTGCTTCCTATCCTCGGTTGGGTATTGGAGACGGACGAGATAGCTGGACGAGCTGCGAGGGCTCCGTTGCGCGTGAAGAGGTATGGCGGGCTGAAGATCTGCCCGTCGGGGTGATTGATAGATTTGTCACAGCCAGCTGTCGAGTTTGTAAGTCTTGGCATGAAATCGATAGGAAAGGACTTACCGGTCGATTGACCTGGACTGGCGAAGCAGAGACCTCCTCCGCCACTCCACACCCTTCCGTCAGGCAGTAGGATTGACGCAGCATGATATGCTCGAGTAACAGCTTCTGGAGCCATCCGAGTCCACGTCCGGGTCTTCGGGTTAAACAGCTCTGCTTCCCAGACGCCGTCCGTGTTGGTGAATGGAAGAGCAGTTTTCTGACCGCCGGTGACGAGTACCTATCAGAGAAGATTAGCAATCCATCCAACAGCAGAGGGTAATGCATAACATACTTGTCCGTCTGGAAGCACTACAGCGTTCGGAAACGCTCTGGGTCGGCTCAAATCGGGGATGCTTTCGATGACAGAAGGCTGGCCTGGGTTCCCTATCGTAGTGATGTGACCAGAAGCCGTCGCAGCATCGCCCTGATAGTTCTTGGCACCGCCGACGGACAAGATCTTGCCGACGTCGTACATGACAAACGCTGCACACATGGAGTCGTTGCCCGAGCGTGTGCCAGCTTGCCGAACGGATCCGCCGTTGGAAGTCATGTACCAGTTCTGTCGCGTGCTGGGCCCGGCTTGGAAGACCGAGCCTTGCTTCCTGCAAGCTAGCTGTCAGTATCAGGAAATGTGAAATGGATTCGTTTCTACTTACCAGCCGAACAACCATGCATGATTATCTCGTTTGGAGACTTGTTATGTCAGCATGTTCCGGACACTGGGCACTGCGCAGGATCTAGGACACACCTTCCTTATCCTGTGTCAACAGCGGTGCTGGGCTCGCACCCGGTAAGAGCGTCCAGGTATTAGCTCGCGGATCGAAGACCTCCACGATATTGTCAGCCTGATCAAGCTCCCTTGAGAGCTTCGAGCGGACCTACCTCTCCAGTCTTGTTGCCTACCCCTCCAGACCAGGAACCGCCAATTGTAAAGACCCGACCGTCCGACATGGAGGCCGACGCTTGATATCCTCTCGCCTTATTCATACGAGGACCGGTGATGAAAGAGTTGCTTGCAGGGTCGTAGATGCTCGTCTTGGCAGCATTTGCACCCCCAGTGATGATGATGCGGCCGCCTCCAAGTGTGCTGATGCCAGGACCTGGGCAGAGATTAGTTTGACACACCAGCGGTGAAGAGAAGACATCATTCTTACTTACAGAACATGTCATGATTAGTCTTGGTGACGTTTCGCGCCGACACAGCTCCGGAGGCAAAGTTGTAGTCTGCGAACTGCGTATACCCTTCAGGGCCCAAGTTGAAAGTGTCCGGACTCCAAGCTGAGAAGAATAGGAGCCTAGCCGCTGTTGGGAAAGCAGGAACGACATACGCCGCGACAGGCACGACCGGAAGTCGAATGAAGTCCGTCCACTGGCCTTGGACGGCAGAGTTGTACCTTGGTACCGCACGGACGGAGTCGTATTGCGTGTTGGCCACCCATGGCTGATTCACGTCCGGGTCTGAAGGCTTGATCATACAGATCTGGCGACTTCGATCGTACAGTGCTTTCGTGCAGCCATTGATGGCGCCACATCTTACAGCGCAGGCGCTGAGAGTGGCAACATTTTGGAGTGTCTGAGCATTGGCACCACTGAGCTCTGGAGAGTGTAATTGTTATCAATCCAGCGTGACACGAAACTGATTTAGCACGAAAACGTACCTGTGTTCGGGCACAGCTCGTACACTGTTCCGGCGGGAGAAGTGTAATTAGTGGTGCCCCCGGGGCACTTGGCTATGATAGTGCCATTTGGCCAGCTCATCGACGGCTGTGGAGCTGCAGGAGTGGCTGTAGAGCTTGAAGCGGCGAGCGATCGAGTGGTCGTGAGGACCGTCGACGAAGCAGACGATGTTGGGGTGACGATAACAGGGGTGACGAGTGCCATCACAGGGTTAGTCGACGGTGCGCTCGTGGGACCAATGCCACAGCTTGGCTTGACATAGTCCTTCAGCCAGTCTGGTCGAATCGCCATGACGAGATCGTCCGCACCAGGTTGTGGGGTTTGCGTCGCATTGTTCGCAAACGTTTTGAAGTAGCACACTCCATAAGCTCTAGCTGAGCCAGAGAAGACAACAGCCTGACACTTGTCGTTAGGGTGAGCTGTGCACAGCGCAAGGCACTGGAGATAGCCTTTCGACACCTGGCTCGTATCGAAATATTGCCCAGGTGTAACGTCTTGGGCGCAGCCGATGGAGAAGAGCTCGCCGCTTGCATCTCTTATCGTCTTTCCATTGTCGTCGGGACATTTGTTGGCAATCACCTGGTTCTCACAAACATCTTCTCCTGCTTTCGCGGTCGTTGAGGCAGTGGTTTGGGCTGTTGAAGCTGGAAACAAGTAAGCGGAGAGGCTCCATCACTCAGAGTAATGGCATCGTGCACCTGTGATGAGATATGAAGAAAATGCAATGAAGTAGAACAATAGACTGATAATGGTAGTGTACCAATGTGCCATGATAGTGGCTTGCTTGGTCACCACGGCAGAGAATAGGAAAAGATAATATTTCGGAAAACGAGTGTGATGCCCCAGGGTGACAAGGCCATGGCCATGGAGAGCAGTGCGTCCATCCTTATACAGAGCTTCGCAGATGTCACGGTTGCGTCGAAACCAGTGACCCTTTCGTAGACTATCGCGCCAGATTGGGTTCGAACGTTCGAGGACTCAATAGTGCCCGAGCCTTACAAGCTGCCTTGTATAGCATAGTGCGCGTCGGCAGACGAAGCGACTGGCACGGCGGAGCCCGCTCGGAGCGGAACAACATTTTTCAGCCGAATGTGGAAATGGAGGTCGACGGGTGGCTGGCTGAAAGCCTCCTGATCAAGCGAAAGCTTCTCGACAGCATTGATAGCTCGTTGGATGTGACCGATCTCCTGCTTGCTTGATGTCGACGATCGCGTGTGAGAGTGAGAGTGGAAGTCGAAGGTGGATGGGCTGGTGTCCAGATCTTATACCCTGCTTCGAGATCGGCTCCTCATCGGTATGAGACAACAGGCGGACGATGGCAACATCTGCTGAACAGTATCCTCGTTCAAGCTCTGAAGGCAACCAGTAAAGTACGAAGCTCAATTTGTTTTCGTTGTCTTTCTTCATCAGAGCATAAGCCAGACCAGCACGCCTATCAGAATCCCGCCCAGCCACTCAGCACAAAGTACCAGTATGTCACGGAAGATACTGGCATCCTCTTCTTTTACAAGAGGCACAGCTTTTTCCGCTGCTACATTTTCAGATCCAAAGGTTCCTGCGCGTCTCAAAGAGGACATCAAACCCAGGTATCTCTTTCTCTCCATCTTGTCCTTCTCATAACTTGGCAAACAGCTTAATGCCCGTCCCACCGACGTTCGTCTCGCCGTCGAAGTGTAGCGGGCAGAGCTGAAAGAACCTCTCCCTGCTGACTTTGTCTGCAGCACTCCTTTTGTGACTGAGGTCCACGTGCTTCGTGATGCTGAACCCAGTCATCAGATCGTACGACAGACTTGTTGCGTTGGTGGGCTTGGGTTCTCCAATAACTGTTTGTGTGCGCGGGTCGTCGAGGAAGAGGTAGTGGATAGTGCTAGACCACCAGGCAGAAACCCTGTGCTTGCCTCGGAAGCGTGTGTCGCCGACCAGGGCATGTCGACCGCGGTCGTAGTCACCCGCATTGCAGTACATGCCGAAATGGTCCTCCTGAGAACGAAATTAGTTTCTGTCAAGCTCACGAGATCCCGGAGCTCTTTCTTACCTTGCCCCAGTATAGTTCGTAGTACGCAAAGAACACATCGTCAAATTTGGCGAGGACAGTGATTGTGTGAGGGTCTTCGTGCAGATTCTTGAGATATGTTCTGTGTTGTTCTAATGTGCCCGTCTCGTTCCAGCCAGCTGCTACAAATGGATCGTTCTGCCATTGGTTGAAGAGACGCAAGTGCTCATCGTTTTTGTAGTCCAGCGCATACATGCTAAAATGCTCGTCAAGATGTGGAATATATCTGCTGTAGAAGAGCGAGCCTGGCGTAGGCTTCAATGGCCGGCGTGGGTGGAGTGCATGAACACGTTCCTTGGGGAACTTCGTGGTCACGGTGTAATCCTGCGCGAAGACTGGGTATTCTGCTAGATCTCGGCCCGACACGACAGCTTTCTGAGTATCTGGCGACCACACTGGTCGCGGCCCAAATGGAGATCCTGCACCTTGCCAGAAGGTTGCGCGAGTCAAGACCAGCTCGTTCGCATATGCTTCCGGATCTGTGCTTGCCTTGCCTTCTGGTACGGGATGTTGAACTGCTAGGTGCACAAGCTTGAGCTCGTCAGCCAGCTTCTGGCTGTTTACACCAACCAATGCGAGGCGGAAGTACTCCAATTCTGGTCGTAAGGTGAAGAGGGCGTATGCGACCAGCCATGCCTGAGCAATGGTTGGCGCTTGAGGCTCGTTCCACACCCAGTCTGACTTTGGTGCTCGCCTGACACGACCCCAAAAGAGGTTGTTGGACTGAGGAGGAAGCTGGTCTTCTCTTTGATCTTGTATGGGGTTCGAGAAAGCGACATTGCTGTGCAGCTCTTCTGGAGGAGCTTGTCCATCCTGCCGTGTTGGCGATTTGGCAGAGCTTCTTGGCTCGTGCTTGATCCGGAGTAGCTTCGTGCCGTAGCGCGTGGGAGCCTGCGTGCTGTCGACTTCGTGGATGCGATAAGTTGTCAAGTATGGATGAGGCAGTCGAAGCGTCGCGGGAAGGGTCAGAGAAGCCATGATGGTGGCGGCGGCGGCGGCGGTGGTGGTGGTGGTGGTGTGAATGTGGCGAGGACAGTACGAAACGCTGAACTTACAGAAGGATCGGTGGGAGATACGGTCTCCGCGTCCTCTTGCCAATGTTGAGCCCGTTCACGACCCAGCGGCCATACTGGACCATCCGATTGCCGACTTCGCACGCGTTCAACGTCACCAGCACACGAGATGCTGGTGGTGCGAATGGCATCCGAATGGCTACTGCCGACGTGAACGCCGAAAATTATTCTATGTGATTGTGATATCTGATCCGTGCGAACCGGGGGGGGGGGAGACACCCGGGACACTGCAGCACTAAGGGACTACAGTAAGGTAGCGAGGCTACTGTAGCGCTGCAACCTCAGCCTGTGCATCGGTCCCATGGCGGGCGGGTAGTTGTGCACAAGGTCAAGGTCAAGGTCGGAATGCCTTGAGTTGCCGCGCGTATGAAGGTGAAAATTCTGATCAGATAAGATCCACACTCGGATCAGATAATCGGCAACCCGCCGATCATTGACTAGTTAGGGCACGCAGCACAGCGCCGCGCGCGTGGCAGGGGTCGGCGAGCTTGGTTAGCCTGCACGTCGACTCCATTGATCTACAGCAAAGACAGTGGCCTTCCATCTCGTACCGGTGAAGATGAGTTGGTGCAGTGGAATAGCGTCCTTGGCCATAATGCCGATGCCGATGCCGATGCCGATGCCGCAGAAGGCACCAGCAGCAGCAGCAGCACCAGCAGCAGCAGCAGCAGTAGCACGTGACGCTGGTGAAGGAGTCTGGACGGAGGCGAACATGGCGTCGACATCATCGTTGGTGGACAGCATTTGCGAAGGTGAAGGAGACTTGCTGAGACGATGCGGCTTCCCTTGGGAAAGAAGGTAAGCCACCCATTTCTCGTCCAAATTGCAAATCACTCAATGGTATGAGCAGGAGTCCAAGCCAACGGACAATGCTGTGGAAAAGGAACCATGGCAGAAGCGGGCAACTGTCTATTACCGACTTCTCCTCAGTCCTGGAGCCGACGTTTGGGACCTTCTCCTGTTCCTTGGAGGATTGATAGGATCCATCGCGTCCGGCGTGCCATTCCCAATCCTTGGAATCCTCTTCGGTGAACTCATCGACGACCTGAACTCGGCCGATTGTGCTGAGAGCTCTGGCGAAGATACCTCGTCGTTGGAGGACTCTGTGCGGACCAAAGTCTTGTACATCGTTTACGTGACCATCGCCAACTGGTGCTTCATCTACATCTCCACTACCTGCTGGTCCCTGTTTGGCGAACGGCTCGTGCGCCGCCTGCGTGAGAGATACCTACGAAGTCTTCTCCGCCAGGAACTCGCCTTCTTCGACCAACTTCCTGCCGGCGACGTCTCCTCAAGGCTATCAACTGATCTTGACGACATCCAAACAGGCACGTCCGAGAAGGTTGGTATTGTCATCAGCAGTATCTCCTACTTTGTGGCTTCATACATCGTCGCCTTCATCAAGGATGCTGTCCTGGCTGGAATTTTGGTCTCTCTTGTGCCGGCTTACTTCCTGATGGCCTACGGGGGTGGATACTTCACGGAAAAATATGCCGGCACTTACTCTGATGAGATTGCACGCGCAACATCAATCGCATCCGAAAGCTTGAGCAAGCTTACAATCGTGCACGCCTTCGGAGCTGCTTCTCGGCTTGAGCGTCGTTTCGCACATCTGTTGGGCAGGGCTAGAGCCGAGGGAGTCAAGAAAGCAATCGTGGCAGGAGTGCAGCTGGGTCTTCTCTACTTCATTGCATACTCCACCAATGCACTGGCGTATTGGCAGGGTAGCAGGAGTATCGCAGACTCGGTGGGTACTGATGGTGCAAGCTCGAAGGTCGGAGCTGTGTACACCGTCATCTTTCTTTTGATCGATGCAACCTTCATCCTGAGTCGCATCGCTCCCTTCATGCAGATATTCGGTGTCGCTGCTGTCTCTTACACGAAGCTCAATCAGTCCATCAAGCGACAATCGAAGATCGATCCCACGGACCACATTTCTGGACAAAGGCTCGCTCATGTAGCTGGCGCAATCACCTTTGAGAATGTCAGCTTTGCATACCCAAGCCGCCCAGACACCGTTGTGGTCAAAGAGCTCTCCATGACAATTCCAGCCTACAAACATACTGCCATCGTTGGTCAATCTGGCAGTGGAAAGTCGACAGTGGCGGCTCTGTTGGCGCGCCTATACGATCCAGCAGAGGGCACTGTCCGCCTCGATGGTGTTGATATCAAGGATCTGAATGTAGGTCACCTGCGTGGCTGCATCGGCGCCGTGCAGCAGGACCCGGCACTGTTGGATCGATCCATTCTCGAGAACATCGCTCACGGTGTTATCAATTCCGATGCTGAGCAAGATGAGGTCGATGTGGTTCTCAGTGGCGAATTGGCAGAGTTTGCTGAGAAGGTCAGAGATGGCCAATCTTTCGATGCTACGCTGGCAACACAGTCGCAAGCTATGCGCCGTGTGGTTGACAGGGTAATCGAGGCTGCAGACATCGCTGATGCAACTGGATTCATTGAGCGACTGGACCACGGCATAGCCACATCTGTCGGCGCTGCCGGGAACAAATTCAGTGGAGGCCAGAAGCAGAGACTCGCACTCGCTCGAGCGGTCATGCGCAATCCCAAGATCCTTTTGCTTGACGAAGCCACTTCCGCATTAGACTCTCGCAGCGAAAGACTCATTCAAGGTGCTCTACGTGAGGCCTCCAAAGGCCGGACGACCATCAACATTGCACATCGGTTGTCAACTGTAAGACATGCTGACAACATCATCGTCATGCGCAGTGGCAAAATCGTTGAACAGGGAACACATGAAGACCTCATCGCGGCAGACGGCACGTACGCCAGCATGGTTCGCTTGCAAAATGTGAGGCAGCACGACCCGGCTGAAGTGCTCGCTGCTGGAAACACTTCTGAGGATGATATCCCTTCTGCCGATGAGCGGACTAGTGACGATACCATCGGCAAGGAAACGAGTGTGACAGACGAGAAGCCAGTTCCTGCCGACGGCGAGAGGACAGATCAAAAGTCCGCCACCGATGCCGACGAGAACAAGCCCATTCGAGAACATGGCAGCAAACGAGGCGTATGGTCCACAATCTGTGGCATAGGTACGCTCACTCGATCGCAAGCTCTGTGGCTCCTCATTGCCTTTACCTCTTCCGCCATCGTGGGAGGGTCATACTCTGGCGAAGCCGTCATTTTCGGACACACCATCAGCAGCTTCAGTGCTTGCAAATCCGCCGCGTCTATCCTGTCTGCAGGGCACCTCTGGGGTCTTCTGTTCTTCATCCTGGCTATCATTGAGTTCTTCGCCAACTTCTTCATGAGCACTACTTTTGGCATGGTAGGCGAGAACACTTTGGAGAAGATTCGAGTTCTGTGTCTACGAACCCTGCTTGGGCAAGATATCGACTGGCATGAGTCAGGCGGGCGTGATACCGCCGACTTACTCTCGTACTTGACGACAGACGCCAATGCTCTTGCGGGACTCACTGGACCTGTCCTTGGAACTCTCTTCTCGGTCATCGTCAACACTTTCGCAGGCATCATCCTGTCCATGGCCATTGCTTGGCGCATTACCATTGTTCTCTTGGCCTGTGTTCCTGTCTTGCTTGCCTCCGGAATCATGCGTCTGCGAGCAATCGCGAAGTTCGGCGAAAAGCATGCCAAAGCATTCTCCAGCGCTACCGGCTACGCCACTGAGGCAGTCTACTCTATTCGGGCGATATCGATGTTTTCGCTTGAGGATGAAGCCGTCAATGTCTACCACCGTGCCTTGAAGAAGCCATATGACGAGACGCTGAAGTTGCTGCTGTGGAGTAATGCCTGGCTCGCCACGGCATACAGCATCAGTAACCTCGTGTACGCGCTGGCTTACTGGTGGGGATCTCGTAACATCATCGAGGGGTGGTACAGTCAGACACAATTTTTCATCGTGCTTCCGGCCATGCTGTTCAGTGCACAGACTTGTGGCCAACTCTTCGCGCTGGCACCAGACTTCTCCAAGTCGAAGATCTCTGCAGCCAGAATCTTGGACTTGCTCGATGTTGGCAAGCGAGCCCTAACCGTGACCCAGAAGGCCATCGTCGAAGGACCTTACAAAGATGACGACTCCGACGATGCTCGCACGAAAGACATCGAAGCCGCTGCCAGCATACCGGAGAAGACGCGGTCCGGCGGCGCGCGCGTCTCCTTCGAGAACGTCGAATTCTCCTACCCAGCTCGTCCAGACGCCAAAGTCCTACGCGGCCTCAATATCGACGTCAAACCAGGCCAATTCTGCGCCCTCGTCGGTCCCTCCGGCGCAGGCAAGTCCACGATCATCTCCCTCATCGAGCGCTTCTACCGTCCCTCATCCGGCAGAGTAACCCTTGACGGCCGCAACATCAGCGACTTCACCGGCCCGCAGTTCCGCGACGACATCGCCCTCGTCCCACAAGAAAGCGTCATGTTCGAAGGGAGCCTGAAATTCAACCTGTCCCTGGGTGCGCGCCCGAACGAGGAAGTCACGGATGCTGACATCGAAGCCGCATGCCGGCTCGCGCATATTCATGATACTATTATGGAGCTGCCAGAGAAGTACGAGACGCGCTGTGGACCTAATGGGAACCAGTTCTCAGGTGGTCAACGGCAGCGGATCTCGATTGCTCGTGCTCTTCTGCGGAAGCCGAGACTCTTGCTTCTGGACGAGAGTACTTCAGCTCTTGATAGCGAGAGCGAGAAGATGGTTCAGGATGCGCTGGAGAATGTGAGGAAGGGGATTACGGTGATTGCGATCGCGCACAGGTTGCATACTATCGAGAATGCGGACTGTATCTTTGTGATCGAGGAGGGGTTGTGCACCGCGAAGGGTACGCATGGGGAGTTGTTGAGGGATAGTGAGACTTATAGGACGAATGCGTTGCATCAGGTCCTGGGAGATTAAATGCCGCGATCTGTGGGTAGATAGATGGAGGAGATAGGACATAGCTGTTCGTGGGAAAAGTATCGTCGCTTGCACTGATGTTCCTGAGTTTCGCATGTGCAGTGAATACTCTTTATGGTGAAGCCAGGAGGTGCAGTAAGCAAGACTGACGAAGTAGTGCCAAGCGGCCGACAGTAGCCAGGCACTTGGTTCTGGAGATCCATCTAAAGGAGACGCCGACCCATCCTACAGTGCTGTGGAGCCTCTGATCATGCTCGTTGGCGAGAGCACGATCTTGATGGTTGATCATAGTCCATGCCGGCAGCTCTTGAAGCGGTCGCCATCACCGTAGCCCATCTCATCCAGATCCTTACAGTCAATCATCGTTCATGCTGGCTCTCGTTAATGTGGTCGCTATTAGCGCAATTGATTAAAATTCTCCACCCCGCCCAGCAAGCAGAAGCAGATTCATCTGATAAGGAGCTGGAATCCATAGCAGCGCAGTACAGGGAGCTGAGTCAAGCCTCCTTTGTCTCCTCTCGTTGGCTACTGTACGCGGCAATGTTCCTGTGATGACGGACCGATCACGTTCAGCCTCGGATTCCTACATCTGTCGGATCAGATAAGGAACTGCCACAGCTTCACGAAGTACCGACGCCAGAGGCTGATACTGTCGCAGCCCCTGACAAAAGAAGTGACGACACACTAGCCGATATTGGAGAGAAGCACCACAGCTGCGACTCTTTTATACTAAACATCTCGCGCATTGCTTGCTATGAACAAGTAGGAGTCGAGCCTTCGATTATCACGCGCTTCAGTGCTACTTTTGGACTTTATTATTCACGTCCGAATCTAGCCCTATCGCAGTTTGGTGAGGGAATCCTTTGTCAGTTGTTTTGTCAGGGGCTGTGCTGTCACCGCGAGCCAGGCGAGCCGATGTTGTCCATCGACGTCGGTGGGCGGTCCTACATACTTCGATGAACACATGGGGGAGGGCCCAGGATCTCGTCCTTGCAAGCATCTGTTGCTCCACGCCCGCGGTGCTTCAAGAGGACGATCACGCCCCCATACTTCGGTAAGATTTGTCTCTTGATTTCACTTCGTGCACTGGATAGCCGAGTGTTGCTTATTTTTCTTTTGGCCTCAGCTGCACTTCAGTTGCGAGGTATCATCATGGAATTAGAGCTTCGCGTGGCACTCCATGGCAGATTTTAACAGCGGCGATCTGACCTTCTCGATCTGAGCACGTGTGCGACGATGGAGGTCACCTCACTTGCAAGATGAGGAATTCATATGGTCACGGAGGCATGTCTGTCTACTGTACTGCTTACATCCCACAAGTAACGCAGACCGCGGCAAGCAGAATTTGGCACTGCATTTCTGCTTCCGGCCATTGGACTGAACTGGTCAGCGCAGTGCACGCGAGGAATTCGTAACGCTCCTCGCCGACGGGTTCGCATCTGCTTGTCGCTACCGATGCCTCAGACCGATGACGCTTGACATTGCTCGGGCGAGAATATGCCGAGCTGCCGACAATTCCAGCCGAGTTCGGAGCAAAGCTTCGCTACGTACCTGTATGCGAGGATCGCCAACGCTGTTGGTCTGTGTGGAATAGTCTAGCCTAGGGCTGAGACGGGTTACGCGGTCGCCTGCGAACCACCGGTGTCATGCTGCGCGAGGTCCCACCCACTTCAGTAGCGTTTGCGTCTTCAAGACAAGTAGATGAGCTACTTCAATATACTCGCGTAAAATGCCCTCACCGGTTCCAAGAGCGAGCGCCCACACTCCCTCGTATAGTGCTGCTGCATCGGTGCTGGTCCCGGAGAATTTGCCTTGTCGTACTTCATACCAAGTGGAGGCGTATATGCCCGGACATCCATGGTGTGAGCATGGGTAGATCCGCTCTTAAATGATTAGATTGATAAAATTTTGCCAGAAATGGACAATGCCTTGTCTTGTGTCCGGCGCGGCGCATCGGGTGGATGTCTTGAAGCTTTGGTGGCTGCAGGCGGCGGTGGAGCCTCATGTTTGCTAAAGCCAGCTGTAGGTCTCACGGACGTTGAGACGGCGGGTTCGTCCTATTCTTTCGATGCATGTTCCACGATTGGTCAACGAACCGTCGATTGATGAGTTGCGCAAGAAGGATCCCAATGGACGTGATGTGGAGGCGCTCGGCATATGCAAGATGTGTAGGCGGCGCGCTGCACTCTGCCGATGTCCCAGCTAGTAGGTATACCCTGCTTATGAAATCTCGTAGAGTGGTACGGAGCGAACTGCTGAGCGACCTCTCGGAGCACATCATAATTGTTCTTTTCTGGTCGTGCTCCCAGAGCGGCGAAACCTCGCTTGCAACGTACGAAAGCTGGGCGATGATCAGTATGGCCAGATCAATAGGGTTGTGTCCACAATGTGTCCAAAAGTCTGTGGACGGTGGTCGTAGCAATGCCGATGCGCGGAGCATAGTCCTAAGGTAGAGCAGACGTTTGTTCGTCTACATGGATACCGTCCAACCGATCTGACCATCCTTTCGCTGTTGTTGCAGCTGTGCTGGATCACACAACTTGTCCTCTGTTTCCATCTTGCAGAAGTCATGTCTCTGGACATTGAGCAGCCGGAGAGCCTGAACAGGCAACGGTCCTGGGAGCGAAAGCTTTCTGAGGCAGCTCAACAGCAGACGTACGACCTTGTCTGTGTTGGGTTTGGCACGACCGCATTACCTCTTGCAGCGTCCCTTGCCGAGCAGGACCCAAACTCGAAGGTCCTATTTGTTGAACAACGGAATCAATGGGCCTGGCAACCAGCTCATGTTTTGCCGGACAAACAGGTCGGCTCGTCATTCCTGCGCGATCTGATCACGACACAGAACCCACGATCGGGCTATACTTTCATGAACTTTCTGCACGCCACAAATCAGCTTATACGTTTTGCGAACAACTCGAAGCTCGCGCCCAGCCGCCGTCTGATGGCACAGTACTTTCAATGGGCAGCAAGCAAGGTTGAGCAGTTGGGCTGGGTCAGGTATGGCCAGCAGGCGGCTCGAGTCCAGCCAGTAAGAGCGGAGGGTACGAACAACGTCGCAAGATGGGCTGTCGAACTGCGAAGCACGAAGACCAAAGCCCACACATCGATCTTGGCAAAGCGTTTGGTCTTCGCATGTGGTGCTCAGCCACACGTACCTGAAACACTTGCAAGAGCCCCTCTGGTACTTCATTCGAGCCAGACGGATCGTTTGCTGAAGAACCTTGGCAGCTCCAAGAGGCCTTTGAACATCGCTGTAGTTGGTGCAGATCAAGAAGCTGCCGAGATCTTCGAACATCTTTCCGGCCACCAAGAGCAAGCGCACGGCAAGCACTCAGCCACCATATTCTACGCAGACTCAGCACTTCGACCAGATGATGATTCGCCAAAGATCCGGGATCTGCTCGAGAGGCCGGACGCAAGCATTCCACCAGAGGTCCGACAAGGCCAGTGCACAACGCCGACGGTCGACCTGCAGACACTGGAGGAACTCTATGCCGCGCAGTACACTCAGAAGATACGCGAACGGGACTCGTCAAAGTGGCGGTTCCAGATGAAAGCGCACAGTGAAGTGGTAGGCACCCAGCGCGAGGTCGAAAAGGTCCGTTTGGTCCTGAGGAATCCTCAGACAAATGAGACGTCCATATCGGAGCGTGCGTTCGACATTGTCATTGCGGCGACGGGCTATAGCTTTGCCATCGACAGGAACCTGATTGACGTCCCTGTCGGCCTTCTTGATGGAGGGGTAGTCCAGGTGGATCGCGACTACCGGGTCAACTTCCGGCGAGGCGTCCTGACTCCCGGGAGTGGTGTCTGGCTACTCGGATCATTGGAGGACAGGAAGGTTAGGAACGATGACTTTAGCTGGGCCGCTGAGCGTGCTCAACGCGTGGCCAAGAGCATCCTGGCGGAGGTGGCGAAGGAGGATAAGCCGGAGGAGCAGCGCAGCGAGCGAGCGATGTTCTAGCGTATATGGTGTTGAGTTGCGTCGGTTGGCGTGTGCAAGAGTTGAGACAGGATAATTATGTGAAATGCTGTGGATGTTGAGGTGTTAATAAGCAGGAAGAAAGCGCGCGTCAATTTGCACCTCCCACGTTTCCCCACGTTTTCCCACGTAGAACTATAGCTAGTACTGATCACTTGGTGATGCTTTCAACTGGTGTAGATCCACTGGCTATACCTCACGATGTAGTACTACTTTGCGCACCCTTTCCGCTAGAAGGGCAAACGCCGAAGCTCTTACACGTGCCAGAACAGCCCCAAACAAACAAACACAACGGACAGGCTCATCAGAGCTTCGCTTGCGGTCCCTTGGCAGCCGCCAATAACTCCTGTCCTATCAACTTCAGCTTGTACTTCTGGATCTTCCCACTGCCGGTGATGGGGAGATCCGCGGAAACACCATCCTCGCCAAGCCAGAAGACGTGCAATGGAGCTTTGTGTCGACCGAGGCGCTCCCGAACAAAGTCCTGGATCTGCGAAAGAGACGGCCGCTCGGAGCCCTCGGTGCGCTGCAGGAAAGCGGCAGGCACTTCTTGATAGCGCGGGTGGGGGAGTCCGACGACAATGGCACGATCTATGGCAGCATGCTGCACCAGGCGCTCTTCGATCTCAAGAGGATATATATTCTCGCCACCGCGGATGATGATGTCTTTGAAGCGGCCGGTGATGGTGCAATAGCCGTGCCGGTCGAAGACTGCTTCATCGCCAGTATGTAGCCACAGCACGCCGTTCTCATCTCTTGCCATGGCCTCAGCGGTCTTCTCTGGGTTACGCCAATAGCCTTGCTGCAGCTGGTATCCCGCCATGCAAAGCTCGCCCCGGGTACCAACCGGAACGATCTGGCCATTCCTATCCACGATCTTTGCGTGGGCATGTGGCATCAAGGTGCCAACAGTGGTTAGTCGGCGGTCGATGCTGTCGTCTACGAATGCATTGAAGCAAGTCGGCGACGCTTCTGTCAGGCCATAGCTGCTTGTGAACTCACTCATACCAAACTCGTTCACCAGAAGCTCCATCAGGTGTCGCGGAACTGGAGCACCAGCAATGATACCTGTCCGCAGTCTGCTGCAGTCGAAGTTGGCAGGCCGAGGAAGACTGAAGAGTGTGTCGAACATGGCTGGAACGCCATGAACCGCAGTACAGCGCTCGGTGCTGATGGCCTCAAGCACCGAAGGGCCGTCAAAGACTTCCGATGGATATACAATCTTTGCGCCGTGCGTCATCACCGCCAGCAGGCCCAATACCAGCCCGAAGCAGTGGAAAAGCGGCGCCGGGCAGCAAAGGACGTCCTCTTGCGTAAGGCTCATGCGGTCGCCTATGAACCTTGAGTTGTTCAGGAGTCCATGGTGGGTCAGCATTGCTGCCTTTGGATGACCGGTTGAGCCTGATGTGAACTGCAAGTTGCAAGTCTCGTATGGACTCAAAGAATCTTGTATCTGCCTCAATGGAGCTTCCGGAAGTCTTTCCCCAACTAGCACGGCGGTGCGATAGTCAAGCAATCCATCTTGGCTACCTTCGAGGAGGATCGTTTGCTGGAGCTTAGGCAGCGGACCTGCGGTCGCATTGAAGCGTTTGATCGTGGCGCGATTATCTTGTCGACCGATGAACGGAGTCGCGAAGAGGACTTTGGTCTCTGTATAGTGTGGTCAGCACATCCATCATCGCCGCCGCCCTGTTTCCAAACTGACCTGTATAATGCAGAGCATATTCAGCTTCCTGCGTGGTATATGTGTTGTTCAAGATGACTAGGATCGCGCCCAGCCTCATACATGCGAAGAAGACACTTGCATATTCCGCTCGGTTACCTGCCAGGATAGCCACCCGATCTCCAGGCTGTATGCCTCTGGCTAGAAGATACCTAGCCAGCCACTCGCTTTGTTCCCTCAGATCGTCGTACGTCCATCGGTCGCCGTTCCAGGGTATCACTACGCATTCTCGATCTCCATATCGTCGGCATTGCGCGTCGAGAAACTCGCCCAGCGTCAAGTCGATCAATGGAGGATCTGCTGGTCCGTGGAAGAGGGAAGGATAGTATTTCTGAACTGGAATTTCGTTTACACCGTCAACGACGGTCTGGGTCGCCATCTTGCTGGTCAACTATCGTATGTACCTTTCATCTGCAACCTGATCACAGACGAAGCCTGGAAGAGCGGAATACGCAACAGTCCGAAGGCAAAACAATGACTTGATACACGAAGCCTGACAAGGTCCTCTTACGATCTGACTGTCCTTACCAAACGAAAATCAACGAGCAGGACCCTTGCACCACAATTCAGGGTGGTTTCGTGTGGATTCGATCTGCGATACCGGCAACACAGGTGCCCGGGATTGTTGTTGTCTCACAAGTCGCTACCGGCCTCAACCCTCGTCGGTCTCTCCGGTGTTCTCCTCTTGCGCAGCGCAAAAGCATATCGTTCACGGGGGATCGCGATGCTTCGCGTCGACGTCACATCGCGCGTGCCCACTCGGAGCCACAGATTCGTTCAAGTGGGGTGATATTCCGGCACATTTCGTTCGATTAATACACGCTGGGGCCAATTTGTGGAACCGTTCTCTACAAATCCGGTGAATTTTCGAATCTGCCTGCGCCATCGTGCTGCTGTGGCTTACAGCCCACGCCGAAGGTCTACAGTGACAGTCAAGCCTACGTCCGCCAAGCCCCGATGTTGAAGGATAGCGGCAACGCTTAGCACGAAAGACATAGAATTCGGCATTTAGTAGACCATCGGCACTAACCGGCAAGAATTGCCTAGGACGTGGTGCAAACCCTGATCCCTGCCCAGCACCCCTGCACACCACGCGTCACAAGCGTGAAGTGAGCGACAACGCTAAGACGGGTGTGCGATTATCTGATAAGATTGCAACTCTATTCGGACGATAGGCTCATGCATTCGCGCTGCAAGCTTTTGCTGGTCCTGCATCGTACGCGAGTCGCCCATCAAACAGTCCTCCGTGGGCTCCTGCGAAGAACGCCGACAACCATCAGTACTACTGCGTTAGCGTGGGTGGAGTTGCATCGAGATTTTTTTTCGTGATCAAGTTGTCCAGCATGGACTAACGAACACACTCCGAAGCAGAGGGGCACGAGTAACACTTACGTGCGCCAGCGCTGCCACACTTGAGACCGCAATTGCAATGACGCCGATCACGGCGTGCTCGTGGCATCGAACGACACGGCCAGCAGATCGCGGACTCTGGCTTGCCTGAGGCTGCTGGCGTTGTTCGTGCTGGTCCACTAACCACATGCTTCGAACTGTAGGTCCTCGTTCTTGGTTATGTCAACTTTTCTTATCTACGCTCTGCGCACACTGTCCTGTAGCGTTACTGCTAGAGCTCGCAATGACTTCTCCTTCTATCCCGATACGACCCACTTCCTTCCCCAGACTTGACACACTCTCTACAGATTTACGACAGGCTCGACAAGAGTGTTCTTCGAAACGAAATTATCAGAGAAGACAGCACAGCTATGTGAGCAACGCTGGAGCTCAGCCAAAAGGCAAGACTGCACTGCTGCAGGACTTCTCACGATTTGTTGCATCCTTCACAGGAGAAGCGGAAGTCTGCTACCAGTTTGCACTTCGCACCTCTTCCGTGGTCACGCCTGAAATAGTGCAAGCCACGGTTGTGAGTGATGCGAATGATGCATCTAGCTATGATGGGCAAGCATCAGAGTGCAGTCTCGAAACCAGCCAGACCTCCACGGACGATCTTGACTTCGATATTGGATTCGAGATTCTGGCCGACCCAGAAATCTTTGACTCTATCAATCTGGCGCCAGTATTGACCGCAGTAGGTGGCGTTGTCCGAGGTTCTGGTAACAAGGCTGACGTTGGCAATAGCCGTTTGTTGTGCAATATCATGCTACACAACTCAGTCTGGTTATGCTTTACGACCCACACTACTTTGATGAGTACTTCGCAGAAATTGCCTGGCATGTAATGATCGACCAGCTATCGAGAATCTCCGACGGCATACAATTGTCGCCAAATCATGCTTCTGTACTGAATCACCCCCCGTTGATGCATCCTCCGCCACTGGCACATTTCGGAAAAGGTACCCTGCCAGTCGCGCTCTTACATGCTGGCTTCCAACGGTCGGCTGCGAGGTGTCCAGAACGAAACGCTTTGCATTTCCAGTCTTCATCCAGCTCTGGCGCCCTCATCGATGAGATTTTCACCTATGCTCAGCTTGACGATTTGACAACTGCGTTGGCATTACGCCTACGTAAGATCATAACACCCAACCCCCAGGGGCTAACAGTGGTGCCGGCGTATATGTCGAACTCGTCAGCATTCTATATTTCATGGCTGGCTGTGCTGAAAGCTGGCTTCGCGTTTTGCCCACTGCCGGTTGACGCGCCTCCTGAACAGCTTCGAGGCATCGTTGAGGAGGTCGGCGCCTCAGTCATCTTAACAAATGGACCTCAAGTAGTGGGATGCCCTTGGGATGCCTGGTACTGCGATGATGACGAGCTAGCGACCTGCCTGGACGTGAAAGAGTTCGTACGAAGCTTCCACGCCAACCCCGAAGTCAGCCGCCAACCTCTACCAGAGATCCGTGAAACTGATCTTGCATACGTAATGTACACTAGCGGTAGTACCGGCAAGCCTAAAGGTGTCAAGATTCACCATCATGCGGCAGCATGCTCGATAGGATCGCACTCCAAGCACATCCCGGCTTCGTTCTTCAAGGATGGATTCCGATGGTTCCAGTTCGCCGCGCCCACCTTCGACCCATCGATCATGGAGATATTCACTACCTGGTGGACAGGAGGAACGCTTTGTGGTGCTCCAAGAGATGTGCTACTGACGGATCCGGAACGCGCCATCAATCAGCTAGCTACAACCATAATGATGGCCACTCCAAGCATGGCCAGCGTATTGCGACCTGAGAAAGTCCCAACGCTGAGACATCTCTGGACCATGGGCGAGAAATTGACACCGAAAGTGATCAAGAACTTCTCATACGACTCGCCCGAGAATTTTCCGATTGACAGCCACACGCCAAGACTCCAGATTGCACGCAGGCTACTCAACGCATACGGCCCTACGGAAGCTTCGATCAACTGCAACCTCGTGGAGAACTTTGCCCATGATGAGCGAGGGTCGATTATCGGACAGCCAATTGACACATGCTCGATTTTAGTCATCGATCCTGAGCAACGTAAAGTCGTACCAGTCCCCCTCGGGTTCTCTGGTGAGCTGGCTATAGGCGGGCCACAAGTCAGTCAGGGGTACCTCAATCGCCCAGAACAAACAGCAGCAGCGTTCGTGACGAGCTCGACATACGGTCGTCTATACCGCACAGGCGATCGAGCTCGAGTAGTCAAGACCAAATCTGGAGAGTTGACAGTGGAGTTCTTAGGTCGCTTGACGTCCGACCAAGTCAAGCTCAGCGGCAGGAGAGTCGAGCTTGGCCAAATCGAGTCGACTATTGCCGGTGTGCCTGGCGTTACAGATGCAGTAGCCATTGTCCATCAGCACGGTGCTGTTGGCCAAGGCAGTGAACAGATCGTAGCCTGCATTGTCACTGACGGAGTCAGGACCGAGCCGGTGCTGATTGAAGATGCTCGCAAGGCGGCGGAAAAGTCGCTTGCACCATTCATGCGGCCCGCACGCTACTTCGTGCTGACCTCAATGCCACGCTCGAGGTCTGGAAAAACAGATCGGAAGGCACTTACTGGTATCGTCAACGAAAAGTGGGAAACATCAAGCGATGGATCCCGACGCTCTTCGGACTCTGGCTATGATACTGGACTGGCGCAAAGCATAGCTGACAATGCGATGCTCTCCCTGGTCGTTGACGTTATCGCCAATGTCTGCGACGTTGATGCTGCACATATCACTCCTTCGACTCAATTGCTTTCACTCGGCCTTGATAGTCTGCGAGCTGTCAGGCTTTTGCAACAGTTGCGAGACAAGGGTATCTCACATCTCAATGTGGCTCGCGTCGCTAGCAGCAGGACCGTATTTGGCTTGGCAAACTCGTGTGCTCGTGGTGGTGATGTTGGCAATGCCACCCATGATGTTGATCACATCGACTGGATTGTTCGTCTAGACTACTTCAGCAAGCGCCACCTGAACACCTGTGCCGGGCAGCTGAACATATCGACGTCAGATCTCGATCGAGTCCTGCCTACGACAGCAACACAGTCGGGCATGATCGCCAGCTTCCTCAAAAGCATGTCGAGAGCGTCTACATCTCCCACGCGAAAGCGGTACATCAACCATAGCATCTACCACCAAGCCGCCACAATCGATGCTGGGAAGCTCCAGCAGGCGTGGCATACAGCCTTGACTCGATCAGACATCCTCCGAGCTGTCTTCACCTCCGTCGACGATGAGCTCGCGCCTTTCGCACAGTGCATCCTTTCCCCAAGCTCTGTCCTCGCTGCAGTGGAAATTCACCAGTATACATGTGGATTTCCACCAGACTGGGACGCCACTGTCCAGCAAGCCAAGACAGATGCAGAGGCTGCCATCGGTCTCGAAAGGCCACCGTTCAGGATCTCGCTCATCCGATCACCTCAACGCGCATCATATCTTCTCTCGCTTTTCCACGGAGTATTTGATATAGGGTCCCTGGAGCTCATTCTTCAAGACATTGAGGATGCATACTTCGATCGAGCTCTGCAGCCCAGATCTCAGATCGATGTTGCCGTGCGAAAGCACTTCTCCGAGGCTACCGATCAGAGCGTGAAATACTGGACGTTGGTTTTCGAGGAATTTGAGCCGGTGCCATTTCCGTGTGTCTCCGCATCCAAGCCTGAGACTCAGACACCGGATGCCCAGGTCGCGGAGGTCAATGGTGACATCACTCTCGACAGACTGTCACAAGCTTCAAAGGCAGCATCTGTGTCGCCATTGTCCCTGCTGCAGGCAGCTTGGGCCACAATACTGTCCGCATATACCGGTTCCACGACCGGAGTCTCTTTCGGCAGCGTCGTCTCTGACCGCATGGAAGAGGAATTGAGCTCGTGTGCGGCGCCTACCTTCGCGGTCGTCCCAAGTCGAATAATGCACGGTGGCAGCGAGACACAATCTGTACGTCAGATGCTCTCGGAGCTGACTAGCAAGAACGTGGATGCTCTACCGCATCATCACTTACCGCTGAGCTCGCTGACCACTGCAGAGGGGACGCTGCTTTACGATACTCTCTTGGCTTTTCAAGCATTCGACAAATCTTCAGGCGAGAGCCACCTATGGACTTCGGTCGACTATCCGGCGATGGAACACGACTTCGCCGTCATGATTGAGGTCTGGCCAACGGCTTCCGGCCCACTTCGTTTCCGCGGAACATATACGCATCGCCACTTGGATCGGCTGGCTGCTGAGGCTATGTTGCGACAGCTGGACAGCATTGTCGGTTTCTTGTGCGACAACCCGGATCGACCTTTCCACGATGCTCGCTTCGCTGTTGGTGCGCAGCTTCAGTCTCGGATTCCCATGACACTCGGTGCATCGCAGCGACTACCAGAGTCCGAGCTGTTCTTGCATTATGCGTTCTTGCAGCATGTCGCCACCAAGCCTCATGCTACCGCGCTTCTCTTCAAACAATCTATTGATGGTTCATTGCCTGACATAGAATGGTCGTACAGCAAACTACATGTCATGGCCTCACGCTTTGCGAACAGACTACTGGATGACCATGGATCGTTAAAAAATGAGCCGGTCATGATCTGTATGGAGAAGTGCGCCGAGCTGTACATCGCTGTGCTGGGAGTCCTGCTCGCTGGTGCTGGCTGGTGTCCGATCGATCCTTACTCACCGCCAGCGAGACAACGTACCATCATGGAGAGGACAGGAAGCCGCTTACTTCTGACCTCATCCATGGCATCTGATCTATCGGTAGATGCTGTGCCCGAGGGCGTATCGCAGGTCATGGTTGACCTCTACGCTCTCGAATCAAGCACTCACGATGCTGAGCGACAAGAACCATCTATCCAGCGACATCCTGATGACTTGGCATACTTGATCTTCACGAGTGGAACTACTGGCTTACCTAAAGGAGTCCCAATCACCCACAGATCTGGAGCGACTGCTATGAACGCACTTGCGGAAGTCATTCCCTCAGATGTGAAAGGCGGCGCAGTGCGTTGCATGCAGTTCTCACAGTACACCTTCGATGTCTTTGTGCAAGATCTGTTCTACACATGGAAGCTTGGAGGCACTGTCATCTCGAGTACTCGGCAACTCATGATTCAAGACTTTGCTGATCTAGCGAACGATACGAAGGCTACTCATGCACATTTGACGCCGGCTTTCTCGGCGACACTGGCTCGCAAGAACATCAAGACATTGGAAGTCGTCACAATGATTGGAGAGAAGCTCACAGAAGCCGTCGCAGCGGATTGGGGCACAGACATGAGAGCATTCAACACGTATGGTCCTGCAGAGGTCACCGTCGTTTCTACGCTACGCCAATTCACTGGGAAGGACGATTCACGCCACAGCTCCAACGTTGGCGTCCCGCTACTGTCTGTTGGCACCATCGTCGTGGACAGCAGCAACAATGTTGTCATGGGGGGCGCGCTTGGCGAGCTTGCGCTATCTGGCCCTCAACTTTCGCCAGGCTACTGGAAATTGCCAGACGTCAACGCCAAGAAATTCATCTGGAGTGAGACACTGCAGGAGCGGCTTTACTTGACTGGTGACTTGGTACGCCACCTAGCCGACGGCACAATCAACTTCGTCGGACGCAACGATGACCTTGTGAAGCTCGGCGGCATCAGAGTCGAGCTTGGAGAGATTGCGTTCGCCCTCAAAGATGCAGATGACCGCATCGAAAAGTTTGAGGTCCTTCACTGTAAGCGTAAGGATGCGGACGAGAAGCTAGTGGTGGCATTCATGGCGTGTCCGTTGCTGAGTGACTCGAGCGATGTAGTGAAGGGGATCACAACACCAGCTGCGAAAGAGTTGGCGAACATCGCCGGCGAATATGGGCGCAAGGTTCTGCCGCCGTACATGCTACCCGCCACATTCATTGTACTGCCTCGCATCCCTCGAACGGCATCCGCGAAAGTCGATAGAGCTGCAATGACCGCGATATACCACGACTTTGACCTCGCCACCTGGGACAGTGCAGGTGTCGAGGGCGACGGTAGCAAGAGTGACCAGCATGCCGCATGGCGTGATGCCAACAAAGGTCTCTTGCAAGTCATCGCAGGCGGTCTCCGCGTGAGCCAAGACTTTTTGCACCCTGCAAGTAGTCTACCCGCAATTGGAGTTGACTCAATCGGCGCTATCAGACTGATACCGAAGATCAATGCGCTTGGCTACCAGCTATCTGTCGTAGATGCATTCAAGTGCCGGACGCTTGCAGACATCTGTGAACTGGCCAAATGCTCAATGGCACAGTCTCTCAGTAGCCAACAGCCACATTCTGACCGGCTACATCAAGCCTTCGATGCTCGCTACTACAGCGCGGCTTCGGCATATCTTGAGCAGGACGACATTACAGTCATTCCGACGACCGTGTTACAGGAAGGACTCTTGAGCGAAAGCTTTAAAGATGCAAGCGCTTACTGGAGCAGCCATCTATTTGCGCTAGAGCCCAACGTTGACCTGGCTAAGCTCAAGCGTGCTTGGATCAAAGTCGCGAGACAGACGGAAGCACTGCGAGCTGGGTTCGTGGCCAAGGCTATGCTTCCAGTCTCTGCAAGTTCACAGAGTGAGGACAGTCTCTCGTATTTGCAGGTAATCTACGATGAGCCCGAAGTTGGCTGGCTCGAAAACGAGCCAGTCGCTTCGATTGAAGACGCAGCAAAAGTACGGGTGTCGGAGATTGCCCAACATCACCATCAGCAGTTGTTCAAGTTGCCGCCGTGGGCCATCGACATCTTCCGAAGCCAGGACGGCACATCGACAATGATGATCACCATCCATCACAGCATCTATGATGGACCTAGCTTAAATTTCCTGGAACAAGATGTGCAAAGAGCATACCAGCGAGGAGTAAACAGGCAACAACGCCTGCCATTGACTGAGGCGGTTGTATTCCAGTCTGCTATTGATGCTGACAGTAAGGAAGCGGTTCACTTCTGGGAAGAGGTCTTGCAGGATCTCGCGGCTGGGCCTGAGGAGCACGGCGCGGCTGAAAAGAGCTCGACCAAGTTGCACCACCGCGTCCAGTATCTTCGTGGCAGCACAAGTTTCGCCGACCTGCGAGCTACTGCAAAGAAGCTGGGACATAAGTCTATTGTGACCATCTTCCGCGCTGCATGGGCACTGGTGCTTGGTGAACTACTCGAAACGCCCCAGGTCTTATTCGCCGAGATTTTGTCGGATCGCATCGTAGACAGCAAGCTGGACAATGTGATCGGACCAATGATGTCTCCAGTGCCTAGCTTGTTTGCTCGCAAGGACACCGTGGCTGCGACGTTGACCGAGCACGACGCGTTTGCCGACAAAGCATGGCAGTATCGTAATGTCAGACCTGGTACTATCAAGGCTTTGCTGAAACGCGGGGCTTCATCTCAAGTGTACCCTGCGATGTTCGCCTTTCACCCAGCAGCTGTCGAAGACGAAGGTGACCCTCAAAGGCTATGGCAGCGCCTCCCTGATGTCACACAGATCGAGGCCGAACATCCGTATGCCTTCAATGTCTGGCAAGACTCTGAAGATACTCTTCGCTTCGAGCTGGCAATTGCAGACAATATCATGACCGAAGAGGAGCAGCATCTCCTCCTGCGACAGCTTGATGCCCTGGTAGGGTCCATGACCAAAACGCTGGATGTTCCGTTGTCAGCCCTTTCGGCCGGACTGCCACGTGAGCTGCTCGGCATCACTACTCCAAGAATCGGTACCAAATGTCCTTCTCCTTTAAGTCCTACCTACTACGTCGAGCACTTCGCAGAGACACACCCCGACTGGAAAGGCGCCGAGATCGCCCTGAAGATCGATTACGATGAGACAATTACGGAGTCGTGGACGTATGCCGAGCTCAACGGCAAGTCGAACAGGATTGCGCACTGGATTCTGCAGCATGGAGTCTTCAAGCGAACGATAGGAATGTGTCTAGGTCGTACTCTTACCTCGTACGCAGTACTCCTTGGCATCATGAAGTCCGACAACTGCTACCTACCGATCGATGAGAGTTTGCCAGCCGAACGGAAAGCCTTCTTGCTTGAGGACAGCGATGCAGCCATGGTCTTCGCGACTCAAGACGTCTTCGAAGGCGTGGCTTGCCCCAAATCCTGCTGTCTTGTCGATCCCGAGAACAATCGCTTCCAGCAGTCGCTTACCAAGATGAGTCCACAGAACCCACAGATTGCTGCGAATTTCCGCGTTAATTGTTATCTGCTCTACACTTCTGGATCTACGGGCAAGCCTAAAGGGGTCTTGGTGAATAGAGGCAACCTAGCCTCGTTTGTGGAGGCACACTCCGAGTTCATCTGCGATGTCACTACCACCAAAGACGTGGCTGGACGGGGCAAATACATGGGTCTTGCTAGTCGAGCTTTCGACGTCCACCTCGGAGAAGCGTTCCTCGCATGGAGACATGGGCTTACAGCTCTGACAGCGCCTCGCTCAGCATTGCTTGATGACCTAGCACTGGCACTATCATCGCTTCACATCACGCACGCCAGCTTTGTGCCATCACTACTTGATCAAACAGGTCTCACTCCGGCAGATGCTCCAGACCTCGTCTTCTTGGCCGTGGGAGGAGAGAAGATGTCGCCCAAAACCAAGAAGATGTGGGCCGGTCATGATCGAGTCGGGCTGATCAATGCCTATGGACCAACAGAAGCAACGATTGGATGCTGCTCCAGCAGACTGTTGCCGAACTCGAACACGAACGACATTGGCATCCCGCTGGGCGACTCTCAAGCTCACGTCCTGGTTCCTGGCACCGACCACTACGCCCTTCGTGGTATGACAGGGGAGCTTTGCTTCACTGGCAGTCTGATCGCTAATGGCTACCTGAATCGTCCTGAAGCTAAAGGCTTTGTGGAAAACTTCCATGGGCAACGCATGTATCGAACTGGTGACATCGTCAAGTTAGGCATCGACGATCACGTCCACTTCCTTGGCCGTAAAGATGACCAAGTCAAGATTAGAGGCCAGCGGGTCGAGCTCGGTGAGGTCGCTGAAGGTGTTCGTACTGCATCAAAGGACCCAATTGACGTCGCGTCCCTGGTCGTCAAGCACCCGGAACTGTCCAGATTACAGCTTGTGGCATTTATCGCACAGATGAAGGCGTCCAAATCGAAGACGACAGAATCGCCGAAAGTCATTCATGCCCAGCTGCAGGACACGAACTTCACTCTCCGAGCCGCATGCCAGAAGACGTTGCCAAGCTCGACTGTGCCTGATCTCATCATACCATTGACGTACATTCCATTGGCTGCCACGTCAGGTAAAGCCGACAACAAGATGTTGACACAAATATTCTCCTCGACATCCATCAATGACCTCATGCCGCGCTCGTCCCATGGCCAGAGTTACGATGCTGTCAACCGAGCCATGACGGAAGAGGAAAATACGATATTCGAGATTGTGGCTTCAGTACTCAAACACAAGCCACAACGTGTCAATCCAGGATCGACATTGTTTGAGCTCGGTATTGATAGCTTGTCTGGTATTAGTGTGTTCTCGAAGCTTCGTGCGGCTGGGTACAACTGCAGTGTCGGAATGATCATGAAGAATCCTACTCTAGAGCAATTGGCACAGAGCGGCAGCAAGAACCCTGCAGACGACGGCAAAAAAGTCGACGATACTCGCAGAAAGCTCTCCGAAATCGAGAAAGCGTTCCTGGCAAGCGAAGAGATTGGTATTGCCGTCAAGGATATCGCAGCGGTCCGGCCATGTCTTCCGTTACAAGAAGTGTTGGTTGCACAGTCCATGCATCAGGATCCAAACGGGTCCGACGGCCCATATGTCAATCACAGAAGCTTCGAATTAGGACTTGGAATGGATATCGATCGACTTCAGGCCGCGTGGGCTAGGCTCGTTTACGACAACGACATTCTCAGAACCCGCTTCTCAACACAGAGCGACGATTTTTGGCAAATCATACTCAAGCCGAATGCGTGCGGACTGCAATGGGCAGAAGCCACCTTGGACCGTGAGTCTGATGTTGGAGACTTCCAACGTAAAATCGGCGGCGAGATTGTCAGCAACCTGACTACTAAACCTCCTATGCGACTTCGAGTTCTTCACGTACAGGACCACAGATCGATGCTCCTCTTGTCAGTCCACCATGCACTTTACGACGGAAACTCTCTCGAAATGATGATGCACGATGTTCGAAGCTTCTACGAAGGGAGCCTTCCTCGTCCACGACCGAGTGTCGTGCCCTTCATCGAGTATCTTGCTGGCCAGAACGAAGCCGCCCAGAAAAAGCACTGGACATCGCTGCTGAGTGACTGGCACAATGCACCATTGATCAGCGAGTCTGTCGTCAAGTTCGTGACCCTTCAGACAGCAGAGCGCCATTTCAGCCGCAAGCTCTCTGAGCTCGAAGCTGAAGTTACAAAACTGAATGTGACTTTCGCAACACTGCTTCAATTCGCCTTTGCGACTGCGATGGCACAATCCGCAAAGACGAACGACTTCATCTACGGAAACGTCCTGTCCGGTCGCGCTGTACCGGTGGAGGGTGTTGACCAAATTATGGCGCCCTGCATTACTACGGTTCCGCAACGCGTCAAGCTCGAGGACGCTCAGATGCGAGTCGGAGATGCCTTGACTGCTCTTCAAAGCACTAATTCGGCATCACTGGAGCATCAGCATGTATCGCCACGAAATATTCAGAAGTGGACCGGTGCCGATCGAGCGCTGTACGACTGCTTGTTCTCATTTGTGCGCTTACAAGCTAATGCTAGTCCACATGCTACCTTCTTGAAAGAGCAAGGCAGTGACATTGGTGTGGACTACCCGCTCGCCGTGGAGTGCGAAGCAGATCCCGCCAGTGACAAGCTCATCGTTCGTGCTGGCTTTACCGAAGCATTCAATACAATCTCTGGCGCTGAGATGTTACTCGAAAAGATCGAGATCTTGGTCGATGCACTCTTGCAGCAAGAGGGCCTTACTGTCGGCTCGCTTGGAATTCCCACTGGCGGAGTCACGAGAAATGTGAAGAAGAGCGAGAGCTACGACGAGTCCACATGGTCACCACTTGAAGAGCAGGTACGAGCTCTTATCGCTCAGTTCGCCGCTGTGTCAGAGAGAGACATCCACAAGGATACTGCTTTAATTCACATAGGCATAGACTCTATCTCCGCGATCAGGTTCGCCAAGCACTTGCGAAGTCATGGACTGAAAGTGTCGTCCGCCGACATAGTCCGTCACAACAGGCTTGGAGCTCTTTGCAAGCACATAAGCTCTTCTATAGAGCAGCCAGCGCCCACGGAAGAGAAGCCGGTCGCCGAAACAGCAGCAGACGATCTTGCTGCTGTGCTGATTTCCCACGGCGTGAGTAGTATCGACGGTACTACAGAGTGCTATGAGTGTACTCCGTTGCAGTCTGGGATGCTAGCACAGAGCCTGGCTACTGACGGAGCTCTGTACATGCACCATCATGCCACACGCTGCGATTCTGGCATTGACGTTGAGCGCCTGAGACTTGCCTGGGGCTCACTCGTTGCCGATCTTGACATCCTTCGGACCACTTTCCACTACTTACCTGACTACAAAGTACCCTGGGCGGCTGTCGTGCGTAATGTCGAACCAACCAGTTGCGAAGTAGTTGAAGTCGCCAATGCTAGAGACTACTGGTTCAAGCTGTCTCAAAAGTCAGATTTCGTCACGCGAATACAGTCAAGCGAACCCTTGGCAAGAGCGCATATAGTGAAGTCGAAGGAGAGTCTAGTCCTAATCCTGACATTGCATCATGCTGTCTACGACGGGATCTCTTTGGCAATGTTGTACCGCAACCTGGCACTACGTTACCACGATCACGACGTACCTCGTACTACGCCATTCTACAAAGCAGCCAGGGCCATCGCAAGAAACACAAAGGCAGCTACAACTTTCTGGGCTGATCGTCTCAGAGACTATACTGGAGCACCGGCATTCGCAGCCCCCGAACAGCCCACGTACACTCTTGCGGAGCGTGAAATCGCAAGCGACATGAAAGTGCTGGACGAGCAGTGTCGCAGAGCAGATCTTGATATCAAAGACGTCTGTGTTGCGGCTTTTGGAAAAGCGATAGCATGCATTTACGGGCGACGCGACGTCGTCTTTGGTCAAGTCATGGCAGCTCGGCATGGAGTGGTAGATGATGGGAACGAAGTCATCGGTCCAATGTTCAACACTATCCCATTCCGCTTGGCGATGAAGGATCAACTCATGACCAACTCTGACATGGTTGCGCAAGTCCACGCTATCCACTCTGATTCCTTGGAGTACCAGCACGCGTCGCTCGCTGAGGTACAGAAGCAGTGGAGGGCATCCGCCTCTGACCCGAGCGCACAACTGCTCGACAGCATCTTCGTCTACTCGAAGGTTGAGAAGCAAGCGTCGCAAGGACTGGAAGTGCTTGGGCAGCCTCTTGAGTCAGACAAATCACCTGTTCCGTCCGAGTACCGCTTGAACTTCGAGGTGGAGCATACTGAAGATGGCGTTGTCGCTCGTGCACTCTCGTCCATGGCATCTATAGACATCGATAATCTGCTGGACCACTTCAAAGGCGCCGTCCAAGACATCATCAGTCAGCCAGCACGCTTCGCCACAGCTTATCCACACGCTCTGAGAAGCTTGCCTGCTGAAGCCAAGCCAGCGACTTTAGCCACAAGGTCTTTCGACCAGGTTGCTGTCGACAGCTGCGCAGCCATCGTTCAGACCGCTATGTCTGAAGTAGCACAGGTGTCAGCGGATAAGATCGCACTCGACTCATCGATTTACTCATTTGGTATCGACTCCATTGCCGCCATACAAATCGTTTCTCGTTGCAAGAAGGCGGGTGTCCACTTGAGTGTTGCCGACATCTTGAAAGGTGCCATGCTCGGCAGAATCTGCGAAATCGTGCACAACAAGGCGACGAAGAAGGTGAACATTGACAAGGAAAAACGAGCGGTTGAACTCGTTACCGCGCAAGAAGTGCGGGATGTGATTAAGAAGCTGTCGTTGAGCAGTGATGATGTGGAGGATGTGCTACCATGTCTTCCTGGACAGCACTACCATCTCCTGAGCTGGATACAGTCAGGAAGGACCTTGTATGAGGCTGGCTGGTGCTACAAGTCAACTCCAAGCCTTGACGTCAATCGCCTCAGGTCTGCGTGGAACAAATTGAGACAGCGAAACGCAGTACTGCGCACTACATTTGCCGCTCTTGGCTCACAACGCGCCTTGCAAGTGGTGCTGAAGGCAGACGCTGTCAAAGACGACGCTTTTGTCCTACATGAAGACGTCACGGGCATTAGACTCGAAGAAATGGTCAAATCGCGAGCTCACCTCGAAGCACGCAGCCCTTCGGACTTCTTCTCGCTGCCATTAAGACTACGTCTCATTCGGGCGATCGACGGAGATGCCGTGATGATCTACGTTCATCATGCGTTGTACGATGCTTGGAGCATGCCACGACTAGTCTCAGAGCTGGCGTCAATCTACAACGGCATCGAGGTTGAGCAAGGCCCTCCTTTCTCACAGCTTGTCCGCCATACTTATGCTTCGATCGATAAAGCAGAAGAGCGTAGCTTCTGGCAAGAAAGTATGGCGGGGCGAGAGAAAGCCATCATTGAATCAGCGTCAAAGCCACAGGATGACTTCGATCGCCGCCAAAGCTTCTTCATGGTCGAAGGCGCGAAGGCTAGCGTTGCAGATTTGGAGCGTATCTGCGCAGCTCACAAGATCTCACCACAACACATTCTGCTCCTTGCATTTGCACGAGCTCTGGCGCGTACGACAGAGACGTCAAGTCCATTGTTCGGGTTCTTCCAGCTGGGTCGATCTGCAGCATTCGATGACATCGACAAGGTCACCGGGCCCTGCGTTAACACTCTTCCACTTGGTATCACCTCGGTTCTGTCAAGAGGAGTTCTGGATCTAGTCAGTGAACTTCAGCAGCTTCTCGGCGCCAGAGTTCCTTTCGAACAGAGCGATCTTCGCACTGCCCTGGAGGCATTCGACTCCAATGCGCCACACTTGCCCTTCAACGCACACATCAACCTGCTCTGGAACAAGTCTGCGCTAGTCGGCTCTGCTGCGGAGGATGATTTGTTCAAGGCAATGGCCATCGGTGTTCCCACGGACTACTCATCACCGCGTGCCTTGGCAGCTCAGACTGCAATCGACCCACTGGACACAAGTCTTCTGCTGCCGCATCAGCTGTTTGTAGATATTGGTCCTGGAGAGAGGGGCGTTGTCTTTGGCGCCAGGGCTGATGCTGCCCTTATGGATGCTGTTGGTATCCAAGACTTCGTTGAGCGCATTGAAGATGAGGTCTTGGCGTGTATGGATGAGTTGGAGCCAAGCAGGGCAGGATCTCATCGAAGAAAGACAGCAACGGACGCCATACCAGCCAAGCTAATGCGAGCCGATGAAAACGATCTCAGGCACATCAAGTCGAACGTCAATCCACCACAGCATCAAAAGACTAGACCACGGAAACTGCGTCAAGCCGTCAAGAAAATCTCCAGCTTCAAGAGCTTCTTAGGCAATAGGTTTCGCAGGGAGATATGAGCTCTTAGGCGAACCCGATATCAGCATGTCCGCGCAAACCCCGACGAGCACCATTTGCACAGGCTCTGCTCAGAATCTGTATCCGACAGCCATGAGCTGGATTGAGAATGAGATCCCACAAGCCTGGAGTGTGCCGCTCTAGCAACAATTAGTCGGTGCTAGGCTGACTGGACAGTAGTAACAATGAGTGATCGAGTGGTCATCGAGAATAAGAATCCTCAAACAAACCTAAGACAAGCAAGTGGCCGCGCAGTTTGTCTACAGAAGCCTTCAGGAAGTCTCCACGGTCGAGCTCCACGGTCAAGCTTACCTTGACGATGTCGCTAGCTGTGCTCGGCAATGGCGTGTCTCTGAACAGCATCCCTACAAAGACCTGGAGAAGCGCTGATGCTTGGCGGAGATGCAAAAATGGCTTAAGGGTTGGTCAATTGCTTAGTCGCCCGATAGACAAGGCCATTGTTATAGGAGGTTGTCAATGAGATGGACCACAAAATTTTGCCCTTTGTTATTCTTCGGTCACCAATGGCTGTGTACTTCTGTGAGCCTTTGTTATAAGCGAGTGGACTTTCCTATTGTTCGAGGCCACCTTTCTATATAAGTGACAGCGAGACCTGTAACCTGCCCGGCACCCACAGCTGTCCTGTGCATCGTACTACCGTCTCAGCCGGACCGAGATATCCAATCCACGAACGACGAGGGCAGAGCAAAGCCATCACTGGGAGACTCACAATAAACATTAGACCAAACATGGAAATCCCTACCACGACCACCACTGTTACGATCGACACCGATTCTCTTTGGGCCCAGCACCAGGATCTCACCCGCAGGCAGAAAGAGGACGGAGGCTGGGACGCTGTCTGCGATCAGTCCGATGTCGCTATGTCGGAAGAAGCTTACGACAATCCAACCTACAATCTCAGCTCAGGCGGGTCCTCCAACCCCAGTGTCCGAGACCATGACCCCAACCACGAATCTTCGATGGTAATTGCCACGAAAGCCCGCCTCTCCAGTTCCTATTACTTCCTCTGCCAGCTCGGCGCCGCGTCCTTTGGGTTTGTGTACGCTATCATCTCGCGGGATCTCGCTGACTCTATCATCGCAGGACTCTCCCATGGAATGCCGAAGAATGTAGTGCACGGGCTCTTGAGGAGGAATACACTTGCGGTCAAGATCGCTAGCGCTCACTACTTCGGGCCACGGACAGTGACAAAGGACATGAGTAGGGAGATTGAGACGATGAAAAAGGCTGGCACGATCGAGAACATAATAAGGATGGTCAATTATGACCAAGTAGGGCGCCGCTGGTTCTCCATGCCGTTCGTTGAGGGCTGCACGTTGGGAGATTTTGCCAAAAGGTTCTGTGACCCTGAGTCGCAATATTCCGCTGACTTGGATGTTCAAGTTTCGAAGGCCGTCACTTTTCACTTGCTAGCCCAACTAGCAGAGGCTGTCCTCTTGCTACACGACAAAGACATCACACATGGAGACCTCCACGCACGGAATATCATGCTCAGCAAGGCTACCAAACACGACGACTATCCAGCCATTACCATCGTGGACTTCGGCTGCGCAAGGTCCTGGGATCCGGAGGACACAAGGGGTCATTCCAGCGCAGACTGGAAGGACGCTAGGTTCAGAGTTGAGAAATATGACGCCTTTTTCGTTCTTGATGCCTTCGTAGGCCTTGCGGACCACAGCGGAGAGAAGTTATTCTTTCGCAGTGCTTCGTCCAGGGTCGCGCGAACGCACAATAGCGAGGAATTACACGCAACGTGGCGCGATATTGCTTATGAAGCAAGGCAGAAAGTAATGAGCCTGCAACAACCAATGCCAGCGGCGGTGGATGGCTGGCTTTCCACCTCCTCAATATCCGCAGGAGACCTGGAGCAGGTAATCAGGGCGATCCGGGGCCATCAGTGAGTATACCCATTCGGAGCGCTTGTGGGTCTTGGCAGGAGTATTTGATCCGGGGTTTTGCCCTGAGAGACAACGTGGTGAGTCGTCCAGTAAATGAGTTTGGCTTCGTAAGCTTTGCTAATCTACTACTAAATTGAACGTCCACGGAATAGTTCTACTACGTCTCATCTCGCTACAAAATTCGTCTTTCGCACAGAAAACTTGTCTTTCCCATTTCTTCGTGTAGTCGGAGTTACAGGCTGATATCTGGTTTGATGGTGGTATAGTGCAGTGGACATTGTTCCAATCCTTTCGCAGATCAGGGCGGTTTCGGTATTGGTGTCGGCTAGAGTATCTCGCTCTCCCATGTGCGAGCACTTCGACCGCACGAGTAGTAATACGGTGGGTGGACACGTAGGGATCTCACAGGTTGTATTTTTTTGCTTTCGGTATCGTTTCGCGAATTGTTTGGCCGTGAGGTCTGTGCGTGGGTCTGAAGTGAAGATTGCCGGTGTGAGGCCAATCGCGTGAACCCACACGGTTGGCGCCAGTATGTTGGTTGAATCCAGTTATGCAGAATCGTGTTGATTTGACGTTGTGAGACGTGGTAGTAAGGTGGGCCTGTCCACTGAGACTGACATGATAAAGGCACGGAAATCTGCGACTCGTGAAATCATGCAGTCGAAAGAAGACTGTCCGAGGTAGAATACTGCTTGCAGTAGTGAGAGTCATATCCTGATCCTCGAACTGTCACGAGCTTATCGTCGAGTCGTATCCACATAATGGCGTGTCTCTGGCTGTGCATACCTGGTCTGATAGACTGCCGTCTTCTCAAGCTGTTTGCGTTTGTCAGCCTCTTCTCGCCTTCTCATCGCTTCAGCTCGTCCCCTCCGACCTCCTATCAAGCACCTTATCCACGATCCCCCACTCCCGCGCCTCTTCGGCTCCCATGAAGAAATCCCTCTCCATAACCCTCTCAATCTCCTCCAGACTCCTCTCAACGGTCAGATGCCTCCTATAAATCTCATTCAACTGCTCCCTGACCCTCAAGATCTCTTTCGCGTGGATCGCGATATCTGATGCCTGTCCCGAGTATCCTCCACTAACCTGATGGACCATAATTCTCGAATGCGGGAGGCAATATCTCTGTCCCCTTTCGCCGCCGCAGAGGAGCAACGAGCCCATGGATGCTGCCTGACCGAGGCAGATGGTGGTGATGGGGGAGCGGACGTACTGCATTGTGTCGTATATCGCGAGGCCCGCGGTTACGGAGCCGCCGGGGGAGTTGATGTAGAGACTGATGGGTTTGGAGGGGCTTTCGGCTTCGAGGAAGAGGAGCTGGGCTACGATACTGGCGGAGGTCGTTTCGTCGACTTCGCCGTTGAGGCAGATGATGCGTTCTTTCAAGAGGCGGGAGAAGATGTCGGCTGTTGTGCACAGTTAGTGGTGCGTGATGAGACGGAGGGTGGATGTGTTATACATGTGTGCCAGCCACCACCCTTGGACTATCAGCTCTTGCTTCTACTGTGTGGCTCATTGCTATGGCATACCACTGTTTCCGTCACGAAGGGCATCGGAAGTGCTGATGTCGGTGGTCGTGGAGGCGTCGCATGGTGGGTCGGGGGATATGGTGGAAACGACGATACGCGGCGTGTGTGTTGTCGTGCTGCTTGTCGCAGGACGTGTAACCGTGTTGCCCTCAGGCTTGATCTGGCCATATGCTCCATGATGATGATGATGATGATGATGTTGATATGATGGATGGATGTGGTCGATGGAACTCTCTACCTCGTCGTACTGCAGCACGTAGTTGAATGTCCATCGTGTAGACTTGCCCGCGGCGGTGGAGCTTGGGCGGTTGCTCGCCTGAACGTGCCTCTTGAACAGAAGCAGCGCCACTGCACACACGCACGAACACACGAACACGAACATGAGCATTCATTCACCCATGCGACATGTGATGCCACTGCCCGTACCGCCGTCTTTGCGCCCGACGATACTCTACGATGCCTCGTCTCTGCTTACCCGCCACGGCACCACTGCCCGCCTGTCGCACAGCAGCGCATCCAACGATGCTCCTGCCGTCGACGCACAACCCACCGTGACCAGCAATGATGGCGGGCGAACGTTGCGCAGCAGGAAGCACGAGAACAAAAGCCTCCCGTTGCCTTTCTTGATGGACGCCAAGCTGCAAAAGGCGAAGCAGAGGCATCGTGAGCCAAAGCCTCGTATGATCGACATGCCCACGGAAGCAGCCTTGGACTTCAGGAAGAGGCTGAACAAGAACGAACACGGTAAAAGAATCGCTGCTGATTGCAGATACATGATCTCTGACTCTGGGCTCCAGCACAGGCATTGGCTACCAAATGTCGAATGTGTCAAGCCACGAGGGCACGCTTGCCCGACCACTTCCTGGTCCCGTTCATTGCGGAGATGCCCGCTCTCGACAACGCAGAAGAGCTTGGCGAAACGAATGCAGCTCCTCAGGACGCATCGAAAACGACTCAATCTGCGAACGCAGGTCCCACTCTGGTCCCGGCCATCGACGTCCATGGTGCAGGCACTCCATCCACTTACATCCTCTGCACGAAAACAGCCGTCGACCACGTCTTCGGTAAGAAGGGCAAGTCGCAGATCCTCGTCCACGAGCACATGAAGAAGAGATACGCGGCACACATTGGTCAAAACATCGAGAAAGCGTCAGCGGACTGGCTGGACAAAACACGAAAAGCATGGCCAGCCCAGCAGCATATGTCCGACACCATCTTGACAACTCTTCGTCGCCGAGTCGTGGACAGGCTAGCCTGGTGCGCTAAAGAAGAGGATGAGCATTTACCTGGTGGAAGGTTAATGAGCCAGACGGTGCTCGGCCGTGTGGAGGACCCCCAAGAGGACGCTGAAGAAGGTGAAGCCGAGAGCACGCCGCCTCGGTTGCTGTATGTGCAGAACTCAAGCTCGTACTACGATGCCGCTGGGGAGCATGTTGACAGACCGAAGGAAGAGATGGAGAAGACCGAGTATGACCTGCTAAAGTTGCTGGGACCTGAGCTATGTGAGGAGCTGAAAGAGAAGCATCTGGGAGGGTGGGGAAATGATTCTGTTCCGGTGTTGCTCAGACATTACAGGAGTGTGAAGCCGATGCTGGCGTTGCAGAAGTTGAAGGACTATCTTGAGGATGCGGATGAGCGAAAGGAGCCCGCATGTGATGAGCGTCTTCAGTGGACAGCTCCAATGAAATGAAGCCGTCGGTTAAGCTCCGAGTGCACCCTGCCCGCAAGCGATCACTCGCTTCTCCAACCACGTATCACCACATACCCCTTGAACACTCACTCACTCACTCACACACACACACCGAAGACGATGAGCGAAGAAGCCTCACGCTCGACTACCGCGGTGAGATGCCAAGCAGATGCCAACGAACCCTCATCGGTGATGGAGCACATGTCGTGAGAATGATAGTCGAAGGAATGCGAGCAGTCAACAAGCATTCACCATCACGCGAGATGATGCTTGCCGCACCTGCACTGCACAGGCGAAGGCAGAGAATCATACTACAGGATAGGAGCGAGTGACTTGGAAACTCACGAGGACGCTTTCGCCAGTCGCCCTCGTGATTACACCCTTCACGATGGGCGCGAGCACTTGAACACGTGCTTGTACTCGACTCACCAAAGACCACGTTCTACTGGCACGACACATTGCACGTACTGACTGCATCACTTCACCCATTTGTCGCCACGACGAAAGACCACGGGACCGCAGAAGATTCCATTAGAGCACACGATACATGGGATTTGGCCAGTCAATGGAGCTTCTGGGCTAAAGCTGAAGAGCTCTTGCTCATGGACTGGTTTTCTTGACCTCAAGCACCCTTCAATGGACTTGGCGAGCCTCGCATGAATGCCTTCAGGTCACAAAGGCAGCGTACTTGCTAAACCCAGTCGCAGAAGAAGATTATCAAGAGCTCAGATGCGACCACCCACAGCATGGCGTTTCCATCACGTCTGGTCCAATCTTTCACAGAAGCCCTGTACGTGCCCGAGGCATCCTTCGTAAGGTGGTCCCTCCTGGTTGTCTCACTTGTCGGGAACAACATGTAGCTCACTGGAGCCAGGGCAGCCAAGGCGATCTCAAGTACGCGGCACATAATCCCAGCTTCCGGATAGGTCCTCGGATCATTGGAAGTTACAGCTTGGCCAATGGATACAGATCGGGCTAAAAGCGCCCCTGATGCTATCAGCCAGTACAGTGTATGCATCATGATCAAAGGATCAGTCATCCTGTTCCAGAGACTCGCACGAATCGTGCGGGACCGAGACCGCTCATTGAGTGGCGATTTGAACGTGCCAGATACCTCGAACTTTGTGTTTGCAAGATCCACCCACCATGCTTGGATGAAGCCACACACAATGTATGGAGTGATCCACAAGCGGTTTCTGGCTAGGTTCAAAGCATTCCTAGCTCCTACATGGCCAAGGACCATCCGCTTCCAGGCTTTTGTCGTGAGCCACAGGAAAGCGTACGTATACCGAACAAGGTTCTGATCCCAGAGGCTGGCACACGGACGCCCAGCATCCAGTGATAGCAGAGTGGCCGGTAACAGAACCAAAGGTATCGTAAGAGCAGCCCAGAAGTACGTCTTAATTGATTGCATCAGTCCATGAAGTCTCTGAGCCTTGCTTATCCGCGAGCGTTGTATGTAGGGCAAGAAGAACCGAAACCGATGCGCACTGAGTAGATTTCCACCAGTCTTTCGAAGTCAGCCCAAGGATCAATACAGACAAGCCGCAGCGACCTACCCAGCGCATTCTTTGCGAGACATAAGAATGGAAAGAGCCGCACGTGGTACCAAACTGCAGTCTGTCTTCGATGAAAGCAGTCTGCCACCCAGCCCGGTTCAGCATATACGAACACAGTATATCCTCCCCAATGTTGACTTGTGGCCAGCCACCGATGCTGCCAAGAGCTTCTCTTCGCAGCACATAGCCGGACCCATGACACATACTACATCCAATGCGATCTCTAGCAGGTTCCAAAATCTGCTGGAGCACATTGGCATCCTGGGCGAGAGGATCTTCTGCAGGTACATTGTACGAGTACTGCGGAGGGCTCACTATAGCCAGCTCAGGAGACAACACTAGATGCGGCACCGTACGTTGAAGCCAGTCAGATTCAGCGATCATATCGGCATCCAACCCAGCGATGAACTCCGAACTTCCATATTCCTCACTCATCCTGATGCCGTAGCTTAGGTTACCCGCTTTGTAATAGTGCGGAGTACCAGCATTCATCGGACGACTAAGATACACGACTGGCTGGATACCAGCGCCCCGCAGCTTATTGAACTCCTCGATCTGATCCTGCAAGGCGGAGTCGTGAGCATCATCGAGGACGAACACCCGATAGCAGTGCTTGGGATACTGTTGAAACGCAGCCGCTGCGACAGTATCCATAACAACTTGCAAGTCCTCGCCGCACGTACTTGCGGACTGTCAGCGGGCACGTCACAACCACCAGACCGGGATGATCGGCTACGTACGTGATGAAGATATGCACCGTGGGTGCTTCGTCTCCGAGTAGACGACATAGCGCCCGTGGGGAAGACCGACCAGGCGCGAAGGACAGGCTCAGCTCCAGTATCTGGAAAATGTCTGGGGCAGCGAGGATCGTCTCGCAGAAGAAAACCAGCCAGGAGTCTGTTGATACAGACGAAAGGGGCCTCCCGGCATGGAGGCAAGTCAGAAGTCGAGCGTAGAGGTAAGCTATCCAGCCAATGCACACAAGGACGTGAATACATATGCCATGACCGGAGTAGACTGCAAGTGCCTGCGCCTTCGTCTCGTCTGTCTCAATCTTGTACGAGGCATGGCTACTTGTGTCTCCCGAAGTCCCACGATCCTGTGGGTCATCTTCTTTGTCTGCTGACATGTGTAAGGATAATTCACAGGAGGGCGGAAGTCTGGCTCAAGTTCTCGGCTCACTTTTTATCGCAGAAGAGGAGGCTCAGTATCTTGGACCCGGAACATGAGCATTCTCAGCTCGTGCGTCTGTCTTGGCGTTCTAGAAATGCTCCTTATGCAAAAAGGGCGGTCCGTTTTCCCTGCGACGTTGTCGCTGAGAGGAGCAAGAAGCGGTGTGGAATGGCCCATCATATCAAGATACTCACCCTTTGACAGCTTGCAGTAGCAGGAAGCGGTGTGGAATGGCCCATCATATCAAGAT
>LIHB01000133.1:0-62570 GCA_001297265.1 Mycosphaerella arachidis
TAGGCTTAATAGCGTACTTCTTAATCTTCTCTTACTGTAATTAAAAGTAGGACTCGAGGTAATGCTTACTATCTGCTTTCTTTCGTTCCTTATCGAATAGCTTAAGGTAAATAGAAAGAATCTTATCCTAGTACCTATTACAGAATCTAGATACCTAGGTTCGATAGGGACGCTTTTTAGCGATATCCTCGACGAAATTAAGGAGCATTAAGGGTGTAGGTAGTAGGCCGCGCTTAGATAGGGTATTAAGATAGTCCATAAGAGTGCGCTCTTGCTAGTCGTTAAGAATGCGCTGTTCTTCGTGCTTTAAGGTGGATTTTTTAGTAAGCTTGTTCCAGCGCTTGCTAAGTGCCGAGCGCTTAACACTAAACTTCCTAGCGGCCGCAGCGATATTAGGCTCATCTTGCTGATTTAAATGAGCTATCGCATAGTTATATACGTCCATTATGTAGTGAGATATGAAGGTGAGAAGAATAGCTAAGAAAACGCGTCGCGTGCCTGATGTGCGACCGTGCGCGACGCGCACATGACTTCTATGCGGCGCCTGAAATCGTGTTCCGGCATTGCAAACATGCTATGTTGAGGATGTAGGGAGAGTGGTAGTAGGGAGAAGACGTCTTTGTCGCGTGGTCAAAGCAGCCGAGGTGCTGTGCTGCCACTGCCACTAGAACGGCCGGCGGACATGGAGACTCGCAATTGCAGTCGATCTAAGAAGCTACCACGACTTAGACGGCCGAAACCGCGGGTCAGCTTCCGTTTCCTACCTCACTCTACCTACATACGCTGGAATCGACACGTGGGGTGCTGGCTCGCTATGGAGCAGCCATCAGCCAGATCCTCACGACAATACCAACCCAGGCACCCGCGCAGGACTCGAACAGCTACCAACGCGAAAAGACCCTCGTAGCCATCGCCGGCACCGGTGTCCTCGCGCGGAAGATGCCCGACAAGCCATTGACTATCGCGACCTATGCGGCCGGAGCATCGCTTGCTGCCATTACGCTGGTCTATGTGTTTGGGCCCACCTTCTTCCTCGACGACGATGCGGCCAACAGCTCCAAGTCCAGCCGGAAGAAGGGTGTGGTAGGCCTGGTCAACCCGGCGAACGACTGCTTCATTAATAGCGTGCTACAAGCTCTGGCTGGCCTACCAGAGCTGCGCGCGTATCTTATACGGGAATTGCATAGACGGAAGCTGGACGGGCCACAGCTGTATGGAGATTTGAGATCGGCATTGGAGGAGCAGAAGAAGAATCCGGACAGCAAGCAGGTTCCAGATTGGCAGATCCTGGGTCTGCAGCAAGGCCTGGTCACCGCCGGCTTGAAAGAGGTTCTGGACGCGCTTAATGAGAGGCCAATATACAAGAAGACCATCAGCGCGCAAAGTTTCATACGATGCGTGGAACAGGCATTTCGGACAAGGATCAGTCGAACACAGCAGGATGCACAGGAGTTTTTGCAAATCATTGTTCAGAGGCTCTCCGAGGAGTATACTGCTGGCAAGAGGGCAAGGAAGTATGCTCGGCAGCATGGACACATTGCACAGCACAGCAGCATCAACATCGATGGAGACGTCGCTGGTGACGAGAATCAGCAGGTCGCCAATGGACGACCAAGGGACAGTAAGATTATGACATTAGACGTTGAGCATGATCCTACGGGGTCCCATACTAAGATGACCAACGCCGACCAGCAACAGGATGATCCGGAAAAAGATGAAAATATCTTCCCTCTCGAAGGCAAATATGAATCGCAGGTGGAATGTTCGCACTGCCACTTCAAGCCTAAGCCTACGGTGACGGCCTTTAATACCATCACACTGAATGTGCCCCACGACTCTACATCGAGCACTCTAAATCAATGCTTTGACAGCATGCTGAAGATGGAGCAGATCGACGACTACAAATGCGACAAGTGTCGTTTGGAGCATGCGCTGCAGGTATACGATAAGCAAATTAGCAGGACTACAGGAGAGGAGAAGACTGAACTCCAAGCCGATCGCGCAAAGATCCAGCGAGCATTGCAACACGATCCTGAAGTGCCGCCCAAGGATGTGCAGCTTCCAGATACCAAGAGTGTGCCGGGACGCAGGATCACGAAGCACACTCGCATCTCTTCGTTCCCACAGATCCTATCTCTACATCTCAACCGCTCGGTATGGGACAACCATTCATCCTCCTCGAAGAACATGGCGAAGGTATCCTTCCCGGAGACCTTACCATTGGGCAGCCTGCTGGATCGTAAGTCCTACCGCTTGCTCGGAGTCGTCACACATAAGGGCGGGCATAACAGCGGGCACTACGAATCATATCGTAGGCAGATTTTCAATCCCCCATTCTCAACACCTGCATCACTTGGCAGCGGCGGACTGTATAGCATCCGCAGCAGTCCCTCACCGAGTCCGCGCGTGAGCGCTGTATCCAGTCCGCAGCTCAATGGCACGAAGCTGAGAGAGTCGATCTCAGTATCTGAAAGTCCTTCGCTCTCCACGGACTCACACTTCCTGAGCACACCGACCAGCGCCACACCATCTTTATCCTCTCGATCCTCAACATTGCAATCACCATTAGACAAAAGGAAACAGCAGCCACCTCCAGAATCCGTACCAGCTCCTGGCCTACCAACCCCACCCCAAGCTCAAACGCCAGAAGCGCCGCCGGCGTCCGTGGAGGAGCAACCCAAGCCAAAGAGTCAGCCTGCTCTCCAAGCTCTGCGGGGCCGTGGTGCTGGACGGAAGGCCAGTGAACGCTGGTGGCGTATCTCTGATGATAAGATCAAGGAGAGCAAGACAAGCGACGTTTTGGGCATGCAGAAGGAGGTGTACTTGCTCTTCTACGAGATTGTGCCGAATGAGTAGAATTCTTCGACCAGCATTATTGACTCGGAGATTGTACATAGCAGCGAGACGTCTGACAAGGAAGGTGATCTTCCAGCATTTGGATTCGATGGGACCTTGGACTTCAGCGAGGCGTTGGTGGCGCCGTGCGGGCTCGAGATGGGTCTGTTCATTCGATGATTTAACGTGTTGGATTGCCTTGTGATTGTGTAGATTACTGAGGAAGGGACTGAGAGAGCGCTTGAATGGTCTGCAAACCGTAGCAGACTCGAGCAAGTTGCGGTGATGCTCTGTAGCGTGGCGCCACGCGTCAAGTATTCGGCGTGCTTGCAGAGACACAGATTTCTTCTTCCGTCTGTTTACAGTCCATCTACTGCCGACAACGTGAACCCCCATGCCGGTCAAAGCGCCCATCTCCACCTCCTTGATGGTTACGTCAAAATAATATAGAGCGCCATCACAACCGCACATATCCCTCACAATCTCGTCCACGACCTTGTCATGCCACAGTGCGCTGTTTCTGCGTCGCAACGCATCCTGGACGAAAACTCCGGGCCCGATCACGTGAGGTGAGAGGCTCTTGTGCGTCGAACACGTCGCACCGGCACATCCACTTCTTTCCCAGCAAGCGTGGCAAGCTCTATGCACGAGCTCCTCCCTCCCACGCCGCCTGATTCGAGCACAACTTGCTCATTCGCTTGGATGGGGGGGGGGGTGGGGGGAACCTAGCATGCCGTGCCTGTCCACGTCGCCACTTATCAGTCGGTCACCACGAACATCGTCAGCGACCGCCTGATGCATTATTAGGGTAAATACTGCAGCATGAACATCCACGCTTAGCTTCGCGTTTCGCGGCAACGTCGGCGAGCGCAACGGAAAACCCACGCTCGCGCCCGGAAGGTGGGTGGGGCTGCATTCGGCGAGACCTTAGTTGGACTCACTTGGCGCCGCAATAACAGCGCTTTGCACGTGAAGAGATGCAGGGGATTATATATACCCCGCCTTGCTGCTGGCTTCGAGGCACACATCAACGACAAGTGACTATCAATCCAATTACGACGAAGAAGCAATACCACAAATCAACTCCCAACCGATTCAAGCAACAAGCAAAATGGGCGGCTGCGGTAACACCAAGTGCTCTTGCAGTTCTTGCTCCTGCTCTCCAGGCAGCTGCTCGTGCAACGTGAGTACCACCAAGTCTTCATCTCTCTTCGGAGCTTCGACTGACCCACTGTCCTGTAGTAAGCCGAGTATGCTCGCGACAATATGACAATCTCACTACTGTATTTGTCGGCGTTCGATTAGCTTCATTCACTTCACCAAAGACACACCTCGGCGGGATGGGATGCAAGTAGGGTCTGATGATGTTCGGAGAAGGGAGGATGGAATCCTGCATGTTGGACACGACGAGAACACTCCAGTCAATACCTCATGAAATGAATCAGTCCTTCACAACACTGTGCATGTGTTCTGCCTACCACACGGTCTTATGCTTGACACGATGACCCTCTGCTTCCGTCACATCAGTATCAATCTCGTTCTCATCGACCGCACCTTCCTTCTCAAGTTGCCTGTTCTCGTATATGATCCAGCAGCTGAGGATCACGGCAACCACGGCAACCATCAAACACATCGCGGCGGAAATCCACATGCCCCTGCGGTACAAAGGCTTCTCACTCGATGGAAACACATTCGTACCTGCATAATCGTCAGCTCTCGCCACTCAATACAGTGCCTGCCAACTTACCAAGTAAAGGCCCGCACTGCCCAATCGTCGCCAAAATCATATACCCGCCACCACGTTTCGACTCCGTAGCATGGATATTCGCCGTCCAAGCCAGCAGTAGCGCCACAGATCCAAAAATGCATACTGACAAGAAGACTGAGGTATACCGCGGTGCCGTCGTCTCCGTCGTAGCATTGATGATGAACCCTATCGCTGCGATCGTCGCCGCAAGCGCAACGAAAGGCCCGCGCACTTTGAACTTGTCCGATAACCAGCAGAGGAGAATGATCACGAAAAAGCAGAGCACATACGGCGGCGCGCTGAGACCGTTCGATTCGATTCGCGTGAAAGTGCCCATCTCGGAAATGATGGTCGGGACGAACAGCGGCAGGGAGGCGAAGGAGACATTACTGTATCGCCCAGTCAGTACCATCACACTTCCATCTAAATCTCATCATCCCGAATTCAAACTTACCAGCCAAAATACATAATTCCCGGCAAAAAACTCTTCGGATCCTTAAACGCATCCAACAACTCCTTAAACCTAACGCCCCTCTCTCTCCCCACATCAACCCTCTGATTCCTCGCCACGAAATGCAGCGCGACCTGCTTTTCCCTCTCATTCAAGAAGGGCGCAGTACTAATACTATCCGGCAAGAAGTACCACGCCACAGCAGCAAACGCACAAGTCGGAAGACCCTCAATCAAGAACAAGATCTTCCAAGGAGCAAGACTGCCATCAATCTGGCTGATTCCATAAGCCAACACTGAACCGTAAGCATTCGCCATCGCAGCGCCCGAGACGAAGACGCCGTGGCGGAAAGCGACAAGTTCGCGGGGGTAGAAGTAGGTCAGGTACAGCGGCACGCCAGGTGCGAACGTTGCTTCCGCGATTCCGAGGAAGAATCGACAGACCATTAGACCCTCCCAGTTGAAGGCCGCAGCTTGGACTGTAGCGACGAAGCCCCAGAAGAGAGTGGTTGCTGCGCAGTAATTATGTGGCTTGAACTGTTTCCAGCCGATTAAAGTCCATTGTGATAGGATGTATGCGATGTAGAAGATTGTTCCTAGCCACGAGTATCGATTGCCGGACAAATCAATGTCGTCCTCCATTCCCGCGAGACGTGCATTGCCCAGGTTCGACCGATCAAGGACCGCGAGGGAGTAGAGCACGAAGACGAGCGGCAGGAGTCGGTAGTCGAGTTTGCGGATGACTTGTTTTTCTTCTTCGGGGGTAGGAACTTCGAATGTTCCTTCATCTTTCTGTCGTTGGAGGCGGTCGACTTGTTCCTGGTAGTCGGCGGCCTGGGGGCCTTTCTTCTCTATGTCGCTCATGTCGGCGCTGTTAAACCGGCTCTGCCGGTGCGTGCCCAAAGTGATACAAAAGAACGAAGATGACGGACAACAGGAGGAAGAGCAGTTGAGACCCGACAGCGCGGGACTGGTGGTATATACAGACCTGTTGAGCGCGTGCGGCCCAGCCGGCTATGAGACCGTTGCTTCTGGGAGTACCCCAAGTGCAGTACGAACATTGCGGTGATGGACGGTATGGACGGCACAATAGAACGCTAGCAAGACGGGAATACCTGGGCTGCTCTAGAATTTCCGTCCGGCCGATGAGCTCTTACTAGTATTATTTGTATATACGTCCTTTCTAACGGATTATCGCCGTATAGACCTTCTTATTATTATAGAGTGATATTGTCGTTAGTATTATAAAGCAGTACTATTATATAAGATGTTAAATTAAGCTCCCTACTACTACTAAGCTTACTATTGTAGTTTAGATTAAGGTAACTATATAAAAATCTAGTCTATAAAGAGAGGTAGGAGATAAGAACTAATAACTAAGAGAGAAAGCCTCTATAATTAAAGTAAGACTATATTTAAAAGACTAATATTCTAAGTAGGGTAAGTATAACTATAGATATAATTTATATACTCTTAAATCTATATCTATTTCTATCTAAGTATATATCTACTTCTAAGTATATACTACCTTATATAGCCTTCCTTATTTGTAAAGTACCTATATTACTTTCTTCTTAAAATTAGTTATACTATATTTATATATAATATAGCTAAAAGAATATAGAGTAAAATAGACCTCTAATATTAAGTAGAAAGATAAAGCCTAGAAATAAGGAATGTATAAACTTAGCCTAGGGCTTTATTCTTACTAGCGTTCTATTATAGGGTAGAGCCGTATCTTTAATATAGTACAATATCGTACAAGGTACGAAAATAGTAATGCCTTAAGCTATCGTCTTTAAAGATCTTACGCTTAGCTCTCTAATTTTGTTTTAGTATTAACGATTCTATTAATAAAGTATAATGCTTAATATGTGTTTACCACCCCAAGTCTGTCTGCGCAAACGGTATAACAACTCAAGACTGCGCCGAGCTAGCTTGGCTAACGCTTAAGCATTGTGCCGGGAAGATGAAGTGGGAAAGCGCAAACTCAAAAAACGGCGGTCTGTATTCTGACGACAACTAAGAGCTGCGCTAAGCCGACATTGGCAGCGAACAAGGTAGCAGCAGGGTCTAATTTGACAGCAATATAGCAACGACTGTCTTGCACGTCGCCGTTGCGCGCCGGGAGGGCATACAGTATTGATAGGGCCCCTATCCCTCCATTATGAGGCCACCCCCTCCTACGGCTTGCCGGCTCGAGTGCGCGGAGAACAAGGATGCTAGGTGGCCTTGAAGGTGCACTTTGAACTTCTCACGGTAAAGTTTAGGCTAATTACTCCCTGGTTCGCGTGTCGCCGACATACAGACCACCCAAAAAACCTGTCGCCTTCGCTGTACGCCTGCTCTCGTAGGTTGGAAACAGGTTTAATGCTAATTTAAGTCCTCCGTCGTCCAGTACGCCTCTGTCAATCTCGAGCCGGGTGAGTAGCCGCGAGACATTGGGCGGTGTAGGATCGTCTGTTGCTGTCACAAATTGTAGGGCATGTCCCCAGAGGGTCGAGAGATTCGGCGCTCTTAGCAGACGCGTCAGCTCGTCGAGATAATATGCAAAGTCGAGGGCGTGATGCGATCTCGTTTCGAACTGCCAACGATTGCAACTTCGCACGTGGTCTTCCTCGCGTGAGGCCCAGGATCTCATTGTTGGCGATAAGCTCGTTCCCAAGGCTTCTAGTGCGGGTATCGCTCAGTGACAAGACTGCGATCAGTTCGAGATGTACCAGTCCGGTGCAGAGAGCCAGTACAACGGCCAGCATAGGATCGTCAAGGTCATGGTAGAGGCGATCCCGGAGCAACACCTGCAATTGATGGGAAACTTCCAGGTGCTCTATAGTGCGATCGAAGAGGACCTGTTTCTCGACCTCCACTCTCGCAGGCCTCTCTAGAATGTCGTTTATGCGAAGTCTGCACTTGAAATCTGATCTCCTTTCGCGAAAGAATTGGTGATACTGGTCCTGCGTCTTTGCTGAAGCTCCCCGTGGTGTGGTTGCGAATTGCTCAACCTTGATCTGCTTCACTTACTCGGCTCAAGCAGGATTGGCACGCAAAGCACGCACAGGAGGGCGCAGGGTTGGTTGATATCCTGACAGCAATGGGCTCGATAGGTGGTAGCATGTCTTGCTTGCCTTGCAACCCTTGGCCACAGCTGAGAACAGTGGGACATTTGCTTGTGAACATGGTCCTGCGTACGACTCAGGGGGCTCTGGTCGGAGATTGGAGAATATGTTCTGGAGCAACTCTTCTGGTAGTGTTGAAGCCATGTTAGTCGCGACCAACCACTGAGAGTGGAAGACTTGAAGACGCACGCAAACTGCTCCTGCGCCAGTCTTGCATTCCCATGAGATCGCCACAGGATCCGGAAGTTCAGGCCTTCAGGCAGCTGTGTGGACCGCCATGCTTAGCTTTGTACACTGCGCCTTAAGTGGTATCCGGCTCTGTGCTGCAGTCAAGCCGAAATATCGCCAGGCCTCATGTTGGCGGCGGGCCCATGATCACAACACTTGGGACCTACAGTACACGTCCAGAGACAACAGAAATTTTTGACGACATGATTGATGTTGACTACTGTACGTACAAGTCACGAAGGATTCCTGTCAACAGAGAAACACAACAACATGCATGAGGCCCGGAGACGATCAAAGCTTCACTGGGGTTAGCGCGCCATTTGAGACGCACCCGCAGCACGTCTTGTTCGCGAACTTCCCAACTTCACTTCGTCCGTTCTTCTCCTCCCGACATCGTGATGTCCTTCATTTGCAAGATCCAGACTCCAGACTGGACGAGGAGCGGTCTGACGCGCAATCTTGAGCATTACGAGAGAAGATACGAGCCCTTTTGCCATGCCAGGAAGTCACGGTCACAACTACCCCTTTCGGCAGGTTCTTACGGCGGGACCAAATCGCCAAACGTCGACTCCGACGACATGGAACCTCGAGATATGGTTAACCTGCCCACACAGGAAACCAGCAGGCATTACGGCTCTCACTCCGTCGACAGTGTGACATTTGCATGATGCCCACGGCCACGTGTCTCGAGTGGAAATCTCGATCGCTTACCGGTGTCGCTGTCTTGTGCCATACGCTCTGCACAAGTGCAGACCACTATCGCGAACTCCGTGAGCACTGGGCCGGCAGGATCCAACCGCCGCCACTCCCGTGGCCATCAGCGGACAAGATTCAACCACTGGGCACTACCGTGTCATCGCCTTATCTGTGGGGAAGCGTGTCGGCAGTCACAAGACTCTATCATTTACTTCCCCATCGAGTAAGCACTGGACCCAATGACTGCTTGTACGTGGCTCCAACGTGAACCCGTAAGGGAGCGGACTTCCATTTCGAGCATTGCGGTCCCTATATGCTATCATGCTCATGCGACATAGAATTGATATAGATTTGGCGTGGACCAGAGGAGTGTACAGTATCAACATCCACATCTGCTTCCATTCTCAACTCTCATACTCAGACTGCAATAGACCTACTATCAACATGGCATCACTTCTGAGCTGGTTCGGTGGCTCTGCCGCATCAAAAGAACAGACACCAAACAAGAAGACCACAGTACGAGCCCTGCCAGCAGCATGGTACACAACAGAGGAGATGTATCAACTCGAGCGACGGGCAATCTTCTCTCGAAGATGGCTTTTCATGACACACAACTCTCGCTTCCAACAGGCAGGCGACTTCATTCGCTTTACTGTGGCTGGCTACGACTTCGTTATAATCCAAGATCGGCAGAACAACGTCAACGCCTTCCACAACGTGTGCAGACACCGTGCCTACCAAGTCGTCGAGGAAGCAAAGGGCAGGAAGAACATCCTTTCATGCCGGTACCACGGCTGGTCATACGGCCTGAACGGCAAGCTTGCCAAGGCTCCTGACTACGACCAACTCGACGACTTCGACAAGAACGCCAACAGCCTGTTCCCAATTCACGTTCACATTGATAAGAAGGGCTTCATTTGGGTAAACATGGATTCCAGCGAGACCCCTGAGCTGTCCTGGGAGGAGCAATTCGCCGGTGTCGACGAACAAGAGAGGTTCGCCAAGTTCGACTTCGCCAACTACAAGCTAGACCATACCTATGGTGAGCTCCCACCACTGACTTCCCATCTTCCATGACCTACTCCCACTGACATCAACCCAGAACTCGACGCCAACTACAACTGGAAAATCGCCTCCGACAATTTCAACGAGTGCTATCACTGCAAAACCACCCACCCCGACGTCCCCACGTTCCTCACAATCGACAGCCACGACTGCGAAGGCAAAGACGGCCACATCCAACACGACCAAGCCCCTACCGAAGAACAAGTCGCAAAAGGCTTCGACGTAAACAGCACCTACTACTTCCCTCACGTTAGCATGTCCATTTCTCCCCACTTCATGATGATCCAGCGCTTCATGCCCGTCGGTCCCTCCAAGACCACAGTCGAGTACGAAGTCTACCGCAACGTCAAGTCCTCTGAAGAAGACTTCAAGACCATTGCGGATACGTATGCGCGTGTGATGAAAGAGGACAAGGAGCTTTGCGATAAGGCTCAGAGGAACCTTAACGCGGGTGTCTTTGTCAATGGAGAGCTGCATCCAAGGTGGGAGAAGGGACCGCTTTTCTTCCAGAGCTCGGTAAGAGATGTCATTACTGAGCACTTTAGGAAGGAGAAGGCTGCGGGTCAGGAGTTTTGGCCTGCGAGGCAGAAGGTGCAGGGTGCGAGTGGGGTGAGTGATGAAGATATGGAGATTTGCAAGGGGATAGGGTGTGGACAGCAGAAGGAGATTTTGGCTTGGTAATGATTTACTGAGAGGGGTCGGGATTATTTCTTACGCTTCCGGTTTTGCCACTTTTACGAATTGGCGAGCACTATACCACAGGGAACTTTGTACAGGGAACTTTGTAGGCTGTGTACAGTACGAATTTATGAATTACGAATCTTAGAAGATACATTCATTTCCATTCTGCATTTCTCAAAGAGCGCTGCTCTTCGCTGTGGCCTTCGCAGTGAGGAGTGCGAGGACGTGGCGTCCAGCGTGGAGTGCGAAGAGGCGGTCAGTAAACCATGCCTCGGAAAGGCGTAGAGCTCGTGTCTTGCCCGCTCCAATATGACGAGTCTCCTGACCACTCAAGTTGTGAGTACCGGGTTTGGTGACTACCAGCTTACCATACCAGTTTCGAAAGCGGGCGGAGGTCAGCTGACAGTGGTCACTCGACAGACGAAGAAAAGCCTCCCTGCCTGCCTGCGATGAAGCCACCTCTTACGCGTGATACATATCCCATAGCGCTTCGCTCATGCTCGTTATTCCTTGCATCGTCTCTCCTTCCTTGTGTGGCACATAAGTCTTGGCACTGCGCCAATCGTCTCGGTCTTGAGCGAGTCTCGCGTACACTCAGTGTCAGGCAGTCAACTTTCTTCGTGTGACGGGCCTCGACTTTCGCAACATCAGACCATCGATCTGGTCTTCATTGTCATGGGTCGTGCTGAGCGGCCCGTGGCCCGATGCCGTCTCTTGAATCCATCACCTACATCACTAGTGGCGTATGAATCACCAGGCATCCTGCGAAGTACCCGCCTCTTGCATTTTTGAGGCATCCCGCGGCTCTTGCTCAGACCGAGAATCTCGAGCTTGGCTTCGAGCAACTCGCAGAACTTGAATTCGAGCCAGTCTTCGCTCCAACCCTCAGACTCAGCGTCGCGCCCAAGATCTTGGATCTCGTGAATGGCTTCCCTCATCTTGGAACCCCATTTCTGACCACCGGTGATGATCTCCACGGGATAATCTGCTGCAGCCATATGTGCCACTGGCAACAGATGGGCAATGTCAGAACGGTCGAAGATTTGCACTTTGATTTCGAAGCGTTGGCTGGGTTCGGCATCACGCTTGGTGATCCATGAAGGACTAATCGTCTTGAGCCAGGTGTCGATGCCAGCTAGCTGCTTCAATTTAACGACATGGCGGAATCGGCTGAACGCGTAACACATTGGCAATGCCTCCTGGCGGATCTGCTTCGACGTACGTAGTAGGCCTGGTCTCTTCCACTTCCCGCGCATGCTAAGCTTCACTGGCTGGTAGAACGCATACCATGGCCACCCATCAGGTGCATATTCTGCCTGGTTGTCGGGATCGAGCACGTACGCATAGATCAAGTTGCGAAGCTTTGGAGGTAGTTTCATGAAGAGGTTCTCGCTTGGTGGATTGCGCAGCCAGAGTTTCCAGAGTTTGTCGCGCTCCGCCTCATCGTGGGAGCGCGGACGCCTTGCCATGATCTGTTGGTGATGTCGTTAAGGGAATGGTGGTTGTCGTTCACGTAGGCCTGAATGTGGTGATTGAAACGTTGGGTGGTTCTTGAGAGAGGAGCAGCTCTTATACAAGTGCTAGGCAGCAGGTTCCAACGGTCATGGCAGCGAGCTTTGTTTCCATGACCGTTGGACAGGCATAAGTGAAGGCAAAGTGAAGACTTCGAAGCAGAGCGCCTCCGTGTTGATTCAAAGTTCGACCTGTTACATGAGGCCTAGTCCACCAAAGTCACGTCTGACTGCGGGACGGCCACTGCCTTGTGGTTGTGAAGATACTTAGCTCTGCCTTCACTTCGCGCCAAGCACGCAATCGTACGTCGTTGGCATAGCTGCACCCGCGTGCCTGAGGTTGCTGTTCTCTACCAGCTGCCAAGGTTGGTTTTACGCCGCGTTTTCCGCCACCCCCTTCAAGCGCTGTTGCCCTCCATCACTGACGCCCAGAAGCCATAGACGTCGTCTGACGCGGACTGTCCTCCACCGGACCTCCCAACCTGTCCACCTCTCTGAGCTTGCCTGACTCTGTCACCATCTCGTCGCGTAGTTCGCCCTTAGCCAACGCAGTCCTCGCATGCTTCTTGCCAAGATGCCTGCTCACCACCTGCTCGAACTTCATCTTGAGCCACTCCAGGTCCTTGTTCTGCTTCTTTGCCTCCCGTCCCAGTGCAGCGATGTCTTGCACGGTCTTGCTCAGGTGGACCATGCCAGCTGGAGGCTTGACTTGTCCCGGCACAGATGCATACTGAAACGCGAACTCGGCCAGAGGGAAGAGAGACGCCACCTGGTTCCAGCTGCAGGTGGTGATGTTGAGGGATATGCCTCCAAGCGGGCCTCTGCCTTGTGGCCCGTTCCCATACTGTCGCCGGAGTGACGATACCCATTCGGTCGCGTCACTGAATTGTGAGATGGCGAAGGTGAGCTCGAACCTGTTGATGGCGAACAACATAGGTACCCTTGCTTGTGAAGCGGACCTTGAAGCGCACTCTGCATTTCTGTGCTTCGTCGTCGAGGACGCACTGGTAGATCTCGTTTCTCAACTCTGCTGGCAACGTCATGAGCAGGTCTTCAGCAGCCATTTGCGGTTGTGGCGAGGTCATGTTGAGGTGGGTGTTGATTTGTGCCGACAACGTGGCCGACTTGACATGAAATCTACCACGACGCTCATTCTTTTCTTGTTGTTTCCTTCACGCCGGTCGCCCGTCATCGCTCGAGTGAATCTGTCTTAACTAGACTACCTCCGCTGCAGGCAGCAAACGAGCTTCGAAACCCGCCCCGCCACCTCACCGACCACACTTCATCTCCTCTCCTCTTTTCTCTTCTCTACTCCCTCGCAATCGAATAACGCACCTTTCTCACCGCAGCAAAATCCCTCGGAATCGGCTCAGTCCCCCGTCGTGGTTTCTTGCTTCCTAATCGGGCAATGGCTTGATGCTCCGGCGAGGGCGAGTTGCACGGCGGCACCGGTGCCTCATCGATGGTGAGGTCAGGACATACGGGAGACGGCAGCATGGCTTGCTGAGCATCGATATGCGGACTATTGGTCTCGCTCCTTGCCCGGGACAAGCTTCGGTGATGATTGAACTGCTTCAGCGTGAAGGCGTGCATCGTCCGCTGGTAGCTCGGGATTGAGTTGATGGAGGAGGAGGAGTCCATCTGCCATTTCGTGTGCGCGTGCATGACCCTACTGTAGCCGTGGACTCTGAGCAGGAGACTATCGCGTCGCTGACCCTCCTGGCTTGTCTGCTCCTCGGTGACGTCTGGCACCAGGGTGCAGAGGACCTGGCGTAGTCGTCCGGCTGTACTGTCGCGAGACGACACAGAAAGCTGCGAGCTTCTTCGACGATCTTCGTTGTATGGGGACACTTCCCACTCGGACTGAAGCATCTTGATAAGACTATACTTGGGTAGATACTTCGGAATCTCAACATGGACCGTTCGGCTTTTCAGATGTCTCAGGCTCGGTCGGCATACAGCCTCATGGCTCGTACATCTGGTAGCGAGGACGCATCAAGGGTACCACACCTCGATTCGACATCACGTCAGTCTTGGCTTTACTCCCAACAGTATTCTTTGTGCCTGCAACGACTCTCGGCGAGAACTGCTAGAGTCGTATGCCATAGGCTGCAAACGGACGACACGTACACAGCCTATAGCCAAATCCCTGGTACTCTATAACAATGGCATAACATCCAGGGAAGTGAGCGCCTCTATGTCGTCAACGCACATTCCAGCTAGGCACGAGGAAACATTCCTCGCTTTCTTCGCCAAGACCCTGTTTCATTCGCAAGCATCTATAAGCGCGGCCCAGTCCTACGGCCTGTATGCCAGATGATGTGCTATCGCTCTCTTGCCTACTTAGAACGCTGACTTTCGCAAAGCCATGTTCTCCTCCATCATGCATGCGGAAAACTATACCCTACCTTCTGCTGGAATGCGCGAGCGCCTCAATGAGGCTTCATGCGATATCTTAGGCTATGACAGTAAGTTGCGAATTCACACAAGATCTCACCTCCATTGCACAACATACCCGTCTCCATTCATCAACATGACCATCACCAAGACCTCAGCTCTCGCTCTCACCTTAGGGCTAGCGAACGCCCTCCCACAAGTCCCAAGCGGTCTCGCGATCCCACCCGGTGCCGAGAACTTGCCAGACTGCGCAGTCACACCCCTCATCACCCTTCTCACAACCACCGGCTGCACCCAAGTCACCACAGACTGTCTCTGCCAAGACCCAACTTCCACTCTCGCCACCATTCAACCAGCCATCAGATCCTCCTGCACAGACGACTCCGAGTACGACGAAGTCTGGTCCTACGTCCAAGGGTTCTGCCCCACCAGCTCCTCAACCACTACGACCACCACCGAAGCTCCAAATTCAAGCTCCTCAATCACGGGTTCGGCGGTCCTTGCACTGGGCACTTCGACTACCACGACCACCACGAATGGCACCGCTATTGCGTTCCCGGCACCTACTATCACAGCGACTAACGATACTTCCAATGGAACTGTTGTCGTCACTTCGCCAACTCTGGTAGCCAATGAGATTCCTATCGTTTCGGAGGGCGATGCTTCTGGTTATGGTATGAGCTTTGCTGCTCTTACTGTCGCTATTGGATGCATGACTTGGGTCTTTGCTGAGCTTTGAGCGAGCATTGTCGCGACTGGGTATTGCATAGCTTAGAGGTAGATTAGGCAGATACTCTAGCACGGTCTGCAGTAATGTTTAATACATTTCGTACTTGGAGCAGAAGCTGAACGTGATGAGTCAATCGCTTCATTCTTTCCTCTTTTGAGCATGCCTTCTTTCTGCTAGCGGTGAGAGAATTCACGTGAAAGAAACTGTCAGGGGAGAGGGTATGCCGCGTGCATCCTCTGGATAGGGTGCCGCGTTTGATCGCGTCTGTCGGCCTGGACATTGTCGAGAAGAATCGCTTGACGGAGGAAGACCACGCTCCTGGTTTGCTCTTCGAACATGTGCCAGAAGCCATGAGGAAGAGGATGGCACAAGGCGCTGCTTTCCTTCCTCACGGTGTCTAATGCCTTCCTATCACTGTTGACGTCTCAATATCGGCAGTCTTCCACTTTCCTCCCACGCTTACCACGACAACAGACTTCCACGTTATTGCAGCAGACATTCGCCTGTATCGCAGCAGACATTCGCCCGCATCACAGCAGACATTCGCCCGTGTCGCATCTATATTTTCACCTTCGCAACATCCATCCCTGCAACATAAGCAGAGACTATGGCTCCATACACCAACCCCCCAATCCTCCCGCAAAGCAAATCCGGCTACAGCCTTCTCGGGCTGAACGATCGAACATCATCAATCAAGGAGAAAGGCAGTCGCTACTACCACAACGAATGCCTCATGAAACATAACCGAGTCCGAGAGTATCACCAAGCGGAGCAAGCATTCGAGCAAGAGAACTACGAAGAGGCCGCGCGGATCTGCTATGAAATTGTTGATATCAACCCGGATCCGACATGTTCAGAGGGGATTCTGGCACGAGCCAACATGCTCCTTGCGCGCCCGGAGCTGATAGATGACCCAGCGTCACGAGAGTGAGTCGTGCTGGTTTTTGTGTTTTGGCAATGGTGTGTCTCTTGCTAACGACTTCTGGGCAGGTACTACGCATCGGAAGCGATATATCTGTGGACGAAGATTATCGTGCATCATGAAGAGGGCCACCAGAGCAACATAGTTGCATTCCCATTCGACAGGGTGTATTCCAAGTATCCAGTAGATCTCGCGAAGCATTACCGGAAAGAAGCGCAGGAGCTGTTTGACGATGCCGTGGCGGAGGGAGAGATGTCGGACTCGACTGCAACGGACGAGAATGCGGAAAACCAGAGTGCCCCCGAGGCTGATACAGCTAAAGAGGATACGACTGACCAGTACGTAACGGATCAGCATGCTGAATTGTGCTTGGATCCATCCTTGAGAACAGACACGCCCATGGGCTCATTCAAAGAGTCCTAAAGCTTGAATTCGAAAGTCGATCGTTCCCAGCCGCCGCTTGCAGGTTCAGGGTTCTTTTCGGCAGCTCGTTGTACTAGAGCTGTCTTGCGGTCGATGGCGCGCTCGGTACAGAGTTCGTAAACTGTGCTCAAGTTGAAGAGCAGAGTTGAGAACATTGGCAATCGAGCGGACAGGTCTTCTAGGATATCTCGAGCAGATGTGATTTGTCCAGTATAGAGGAGAGAGGCCGCAACATTTTGAGCGAAGGATTCATGGTTAGAATATTCTTCGCACAGGGTGTGCCAGCCACGAATCGCAGAAAAATGGTCACCGTCCGCGACTTTGACGAGGGATTCGAGTCCTTGCTTTCTCGAAGTGTCTTCAATTTGCTCTATGAATCGCTGAGCGCCAGTAACGTCGCCAACCCTGACTTTCAGGAGAGCCTTGCGGTAGGCCAACTCTTCCGGTTCGACATGTGCAAGCGTGTCAAGATGTCGTGTCGCTGTCTCCAACTCGCCCATCTCGACCAAGGCGTCACATACACGGAGTCCAAGATCCTGCAGTCGATCTCTCCAAACAACAGCACCACCGCTGTCACCGTGGGCTTGCGCATGGCGGAGATTAGCTCGCACTTCTCCGCTAAGAGCGTACAATGCCATGACGCCGCGACGACCTCCGTCCGCGGCACCTATAGATTGCAAGCGGACAAGCAGTAGTCTCAGCTCCCACGGCATGATCTGGACGATGTCTTGTGCTCCAGGTGGGTTGCGGGCCAGCAGATCCAGCAAGGGCAATGCTTCCTGAGCCGCGAAGTCTGGTCTTGATATCAGGACGAGGCACGCCAGCCGAGTGTACAAAAGTTGCAGCATAAGGATGGAATCATCCCCATGGTGGGCCAGCAGATCTCGGAGTGCCCTTTCAGCTCCTCGTCTGAAGTGACCTCCTTGTAGCAGATCTTGGAGTGATGCATCTAGCGATGGCTGGTGAGGTGACTCCAGGAAGGCTTTTGGGACATCGTTGACGAAGAGCTGGTGGTACAAGTCTGGATTCTGGAGGAAACCAAGGTTGAGAGCCGGCCTTCTCTGTGGTGAAGCTGCCGCTGTGAATGGTTGTGGTGTTGGATCTTGTGGATGTTCTACAGCTGAACCAGATGCGACATATTCTTTCGCTGCTGCTGATGGGCTTAGCATAGCTTCAGCTAGTGGACTGCAGTAGTCTTCAGCTTTGCTCTTCCCAGCAACAGGTAGGCATGCTTACTCGTCTGCTGCCTCCTCTAGCGGTCCCGCAGTTGTGCGTCTAGGCAGAGGGTGCGAGATATTACGCCCATGACGACGAACGCTCCCTTGTGGTGAGCGCGGAGTGGCCATATTGTTGCCACAGAAATTGCAATGGGCATGTTCTTTCTTCTTTGACATGCACATCAATTGTTGTGAAGGTATCGCCCAAATGTGGCTTACCCTCTCATTGGTTCGGATGAGCCGCGGTCGATGCAAAATGGCCGATTTCGCAGTGCTTTGAGTGACAGCATCTGGACTCACACTGCTCTCCATGACTCGTCGTAGATATTACCTTCAACTAATTGTTACTCACTCCAATCCCTCTCCACTTCACTCGCTTTCATTCACGACAAGCAATTGCAATTGTTTGCATGAAAACAGCAGCCATGTTGCAGTCAAAAGCGGCCAAGCAGGCCTTCCAATGCATACCGCGAGCTCGCCGATTTTCGACAACACCAGCACCAGCCGCCATCTCGCCCTACCGAAAACAATCCGCACAGAAGCCACAGGAGTCAGGCCGACGAAATGTGTCCAAATCCGCGACGAGAAGTGCGCAAGCAGCAACCGCGCCGCAACGAGCTGTACCCAGCCCGGCATTCAATCGCGACGAGCCAAATTTGCGCAATGTGCAGCCATTGGAGAAATTCCGCCAGTCCGAGATGGACCACAGCTTCGTCGGCATGACGGGAGGAGAAATCTTCCACGAGATGATGTTGAGGCATAAGGTCGAGCATGTCTGTACGTACAATACTAGGCGGTCAGAATCTACTGGAGGTACGTGCTAACAAAGCGTGACTAGTCGGCTACCCTGGCGGAGCAATTCTCCCTGTATTCGACGCCATCTACAACAGCGAGCACTTCAATTTCATTCTGCCTCGACATGAGCAAGGAGCCGGCCATATGGCCGAAGGATATGCGCGAGCTTCGGGCAAGCCAGGCGTTGTAGTGGTGACTTCTGGCCCGGGCGCCACGAACACGGTCACGCCCATGCAGGATGCCCTGATGGATGGTACCCCAATGGTCGTGTTCTGTGGTCAGGTCGTCACTGGAGCCATCGGTTCAGATGCGTTCCAAGAGGCCGACACTGTCGGCATCTCAAGAGCTTGCACAAAGTGGAATGTCATGGTCAAAAACGTGGCAGAACTCCCACGAAGGATAAACGAGGCTTTTGAGATTGCCACATCTGGTAGACCGGGCCCAGTCTTGGTCGATCTACCAAAGGATGTCACAGCTGGGAAGCTTCAGCGACCAATCCCCATGACCTCGACCTTGCCACTTCACCCATCTGCTGCGACTGTCGCTGCGCGTGAGCTTTCGATGAAGCAACTAGAAGGCAGCATCAAGCGATCGGCGGACTTGATCAATATGGCCAAGAAGCCGGTCGTGTATGCTGGTCAAGGTATCATGGGTCATCCCGATGGTCCAAAGTACCTGAAGGAGCTGTCAGAGAAGGCGCAAATCCCAGTGACCACCACCCTGCAAGGTCTTGGTGGGTACGATGAGCTTGATCCCAAGTCTCTGCACATGCTGGGCATGCACGGCTCTGCTTTCGCGAACATGGCAATGCAGGAGGCCGATCTGATCATTGCCCTCGGTGCTCGATTCGATGATCGTATCACCGGAGCCGTTGCACGTTTCGCTCCAGCGGCGCGGAAGGCGGCAGAGGAGAATCGTGGCGGTATAATACACTTCGATATCATGCCAAAGAACATAAACAAAGTCGTTCAGGCAAACGAAGCCGTCGAGGGCGACGTGACAGCAAACCTGGCTCTTCTCCTACCTCACGTTGAACGGAGAACCGAGAGCGCAAGGAAGGAATGGTTCGACCAGATTCAGGCTTGGAAGGAGAGATTTCCATGGGCCTACGAGAAGGAGGACGGACCGGACGGCGCGATCAAACCACAGACTGTCATCACAAAGCTTTCGGATATGACCGCACATCGGAAAGAGGAGACCATCATCGCTACTGGTGTCGGCCAACATCAAATGTGGACAGCACAGCACTACAGGTGGCGAGCACCACGAACCATGATTACCTCTGGTGGCCTGGGCACGATGGGCTACGGTCTACCAGCTGCCATCGGTGCTAAGGTCGCGCAGCCAGAGAAGCTCGTTATCGACATCGATGGTGATGCCTCCTTCCTCATGACCCAGACGGAGCTCGGAACCGCAGCAGAATTCAACATTGGCGTGAAAGTCATTGTCCTAAATAACGAAGAGCAAGGCATGGTCACGCAATGGCAGTCCCTGTTCTACAATGACCGCTTCGCACACACTCACCAACGGAACCCCGACTTCGTGAAGCTTTCCGAGGCCATGCACGTACCCGCGAGGAGAACAACCAAGCTTGCCACCCTCGAGGAAGACCTGCAATGGTTGATCGAGGGCTCTGGGCCAGGTCCAGCTTTCCTCGAGGTCAAGGTTGACCAGAAGGTGCCAGTGCTGCCTATGGTGCCTGGTGGTAGCGCCCTCCACGAGTTTTTGGTGTACGATGAGGCCAAGGAGAAGGAGAGGAGACAGCGCACTAAGGAGCGATCTGGTCGATAGTCTACTTGATACTCACGGTGTACAGCAAGGCGTTTTCAGGGGGTTTCTGTGGTTAGCATCTGGGCTGGAGCGATTCATGTTTTGCCACCAGATCTGTCTGAATATGTAGGCGCTCGATAGGCGCGATTGTGTTTCGTCGAACACAAAAACACGAAAAGTTGTAGCGCAAGAGGAATGCACTCTTTGATGGCTCGTCGGAGCTGAAAGACACCGTCACCGACAAGCTTGTTGCGTTTGAGACCCGCACAGTTAGTTGAGCTGTCAATCAGCGATCGCTCTGGAATTGTTGTTTAGCCGGCGTCAGGTTGATAGCTGTTGCCCTGCCATGATGCATGGTCGTTCTAGAATACCGTCAAACTACCGGAGTCGCTTCCGGGAGCATGGTTTGGTAGGAAAGTCAGTAGTGCCTGTTTGAAATATTGTAACTTACGGATAAGGAAATGTTCCAAAGTCGAAAACTTCGTGCTTATCCTGAAATCACATGCTTCACGGCTGCGGTATTTTGGACGCAAGTTTTAATCCCTTAAGAAGTAGTGTATCTGTAATCAGATCACGTTATTGGTCGACAGACTAACAAGTGAAAGCGGCCCACCTCCGCAGCTTGGCTTGGCAGGGCTTCAAGGCTGCTTTGAACAACGAGACAGTAACAAGACGATTGAGACACATTTCAGACACGTTCACGGGGCGTATGACCTTCTTTTCGTAAGCTATAAGTTGTCCGTCGGCTTCGATAACTTAGCGAAATCTTTCGGGGAGCGTAACGACCCACGCGTTGATCGTTTTGGTGAAGTCGGCCGCGGAAGTGGGCCGCTTTCACTGTCCAGCGCGTGGCTAGGTTCCATCTGTTGAGTCACCAAGGTGCAGAGATCGACCGGCCTGATGTCGTACGAGACCTGTCCTATTCATCTCACCGACATCTCGTGCTCCCTGGCTGGCGGTGCTGATGGCTTGTCGGCTTGCTGGTTCCGCCCCAGGAAACTAGCGTGGCATGTTGCGAGTTAGCGGACGGGGATGTTTCCAGCGGACCGAAGAATCTTCAACGAGTCGGAGCATTTGGTCACCAAGGGTCAGAGTCTTGCACACGTGCGATATCTTCGGGTGTTGTTCTGGACAAGCATGGAGCTGTGGCGGTGTGTGTGCGTGGAAGGGAAGCGATGAGGTGCCGTGCGTGGGATGTCGCTTTGCTGCTTATACAGTGTGTCAACTGGATAGAGGAAACCCCCGTCGTGGCTTTCTTCGCAGTCTAGACGGTGGTATACTTGTCAAGTATGCGGCAAAGTCAAGTCGACGTTGACGGTGTTTCCTATATGCAGTTGACACACTGTAGATGGAGAGGTCGGCAGCGGTCTGGTGGCAGTGGAACAAGTGTTGCATTCTTGCGACTGCTTGATCAGAGCTTGAAGTTCGGGCCATGTGGCGTGAGGTGTATCGGGATCCCGATGTAGAACAGATCCGAAAGAGAGAGAGATCCTTTCGGGTCTGCAATGGCAGATTCGGCTTTCACTCCCTGTTCGTCACGGTACCGCTGCCAGGTGTGTCGCGCAGATCTGCATGGGTCATTTAGTGCTGCTCGTCCCAAGCGACACAATCTATCGTCGCACGTGGGCGCTGTTGTCGAACAGGGCCAAGAGGCCACAGAGGCTGTCAAGATTCTGTTCCAAGGAGGCGCTCACAATCCTGCGCCAGGCCACTAATGCCCAAGGGAGCGCTAGGACGGGAGCGGCCCTGTCGAACTAGGGTGCACTCAGAGCGCCATCTGTTAGACTCACATGCGGCATTGTTCGGGACAGACGTGGGAGGCGAGATGATGAGCAGCAACGATGGCTGGGGGGTTGGAACTTGGAGGAGCGCACGACGCACGTCAAGAAGGCTCGTCGATCATTGTTGTCGGCGGCAGAATCGAGACGAAGCATGTACCCAAACGAGACCATGGCGCTACCGTGATGTTCGTTACACACAGACCTTTGGGCTCCCGTCAGCGTTGAACAAGAAAACGAGGCTTTTCTGCCACGTTGCGCAAGGGGACGACCAAGGGGAGACAAAAGCCTCGCGTCGACCTCCCTCCCAAGAGGCATGCTGCCGTTCTGGATCTTCTCTCTTTGACAGAAAGCACGATTGCGCATCAGCCTGACTAAAGCACTCAAACTCGCCATCCAACGCCACTACTGCGCGCGACGACCAACAACGCATTCACTACTGCACAGGACTCTGTAACTTTAGCCTGCAGCATCACGTGCTAACAAAGTTCGTCCTGGCGAATCCGGCATGCATCATCGGTGAGATCGAGCTTCCTCCCCGCTGCCGAGATCACATTATTCTGAAACCCATAAGACTGTGTTTCACCTCTAATCTGGCAACCGACAAGACTCGGTCCGCATCACACGAGCACGACGTCGCAAGCTACTTGCATACCTCTCTATCGACACACATCTAGGACGGGACACCTCTCCTTGCCCCAGGCAACCGTTCTGGCACTCCTGCTACAATAGTCGTAGCGACCTAGCCTGGCATGTGCGTTGCCTGTCTGAATGTGAGTACAGGCGCGTGTCAACATCGCTGGTACGAGCTGGTGTCACCCTGCAACCCAGCAAGCAACCTCGCAAACTGTCCAGAAAGGCTTCGACTCCAAGGCTGGGAAGTTCGCAAGGACAACTGCCCATTCTGTGACGGAGAGAACCACCACCAATCGACACATAGGCTCTTTGGCAGCACATCGTCTGCAAGCTCCGTCACTTCATCGCCTACCATATCGGACATGGGCATGACTCCTGCCACCAGGAGAGGCAGTCTAGCTACTCTGAACCTCAACGCGGGCCAACTCAGCCCTCTATCCCGAACCAGCAGTGGCTGCAGCATCGAGATGGAACGCTCACAACGGAACCGCGACATGAACGATCGCTTGATGCTCTACCTCTCCTCAGACCCTCACGAAGTCCTCCCGTCCGCGAGGAAGTACTATCCCACCTACGCAGCAGCGATCGCACGCGTAGAGAGTAATTTTTCTGGTAAGGACGATTCATCAAATGCATACACCCGGCTCCGACGACGCAGCTCCTCGAGTCCTTTCACACGCGGATGGAAACGCTTCTCTGGACGCTTCAGTCTCAAAAGCGGCAGCCTCTACAGGATTGATCAATGACACGCAATTCTCGGTTGCTCACGACCTCTCTTCTCACCCACGATGAAGGTCTACACAATCGGCTCCTGAAGGATGCTGCATACAGCACTTGGCGAAGCACCAATTCCATCCTTGCGGTGCTTCCCCGTTTGGAACCCATTTCCCGGCTCCTGCGGAGTCTGCCAGCGCGAGTTGCCAGGATTCTGCACAGCCTCTCAAATCTTGATCATTCGGCGAGAGAAGCACGACCACCATCACCACTACTACTAAGACACTCACCACGACCATGGCTTTCTCGCGAACACTGCACGCCCGATGTGGTGAGCAAATCGACCCGATTGGCTCTCGCCACGAGGTACATGTAAGCACGAAGCCTGCGAAGCTACAGCAAGTCGCGTGGCTTACACGTCGCAGACTTCCAAGCCTGCCAAGTCCATCCTTCCCCGTCCGCTCCACGTCGAGAGCCCTTGGCGGTCTTGGCATTGTGTTGGATCGACAGGGTCTGAAGGTGATGTGTGGATGGAAGCGTGGTGCACTATCGGCCGAGGTCGCTATGCATTGCAGCAGTCCCATGGCACTGTCACGGGGGTTGAGGAGGAGGAGGATGATGATCAACATTGGGCGTCACCGCTGGCGATGATATGGATTGGGGGGAACATTCTGTGCCTTATCATTGATCGTCGACTACGACGATGATGGCGGCGGTGTGAAGGACTCAAGAAATCGGTCTTGCGAGGCGTGGTGAGACGACTGTGTAAGAGGAGGAACATGTGACGACGGCCTTTGCTGTGAATTCTGTTGCTTTCGCTGCTGTGATACCCCCACGCTATCGGTGCGTGCTACATGTACTGTAACATCAACACATCAAGCCCAACTCAATAGGCTCGCGGATCTTTATCAATCCAGGCGGTATTGCCAAAAATTCCTGTAAAAGGAAACGCAAAAACTTTCTCGGGTGTCGAGTATGCTTCGTACTGCTCGGGACGGAGTTCACTCGTCACATTGCTCGCTGCGCGTGCAGCGGCATTAAAGCCGGGTCCGTAGTCTTGATACTCTGCCATAGTCGTGTCTAGAACTCGTTAGTCATGATCACGATCATCTGCTAAGAGTCTCTCATGGAACTGCAAGAGTTGGGCGAGCTTACTGAAATTCATGCGAGGGTCTGTCGTGCTCCATTCGATGTAGCCTGCAGGGAGGATGCTGTCGTCGAGGTAGCAGTCGGAGAATATGCTTCGATGTAGAGCATTCCAAGGCCTGCCGAGAGCACATTGGTGGGTGATGTTCAGCGTATCGTTGGCGGCGATGACTTGGCTGTTGTGGATGTAGACGCCGTATTTGTTCTCGTATGTGGTGTTGGTCCCCTTGATTTGATGATGGTCAGCTCGATCCCGGGAGCCTTGAAGTAATGGGATTACCTTCCATGCTGTAATACCACCGCTACAGCCACGTAGGAGGACTCTGGAATCTTCGACCCAGAGGGTACCGAAGCCGTCTACATGTCATTCAGCCTTGACAGTCGTCGTTACTGTTCGTGATCCAGACTTACAGAAGAAGTCGGTCTGTCCGCCGATGATACATTCATGCATGTAGGCACTGCCCAGCTTTCCTACGTACACCTTCGACGACATCAGTATTACCTCCGGGTGGAAGTCCCCAAGCGGTGACTTACTGTATCCTGGTAGCTAAGGAACTGGCTATAGTAGAAACCTGCATTGGAATAGCTCATGCTTAGCGCCAGGCTCGGCCCGGCGGAGTACGGAAGATAATCGTTGATGAATTTGAGATTGTATACTCGGAAGTTCTCGTTGCCAAAGGGCGTCTGTGCGGGCACAACATTGCCTGTCGGCCCAGAGCCTGTCAAGCTGGAGTTGAGGGTTGGCGCGATCGTCAAGGTGCTGGTGTATGCATTGTCGTACGTTCCAGTCGCTGCTGTGCCGGTAGCATTGTGCCAGATGATGTTGACGAGGTTCGCAGATGCATTGTTGGGGTTGGTTGTTTGTCCAAGGATTGTTACTGGTCCTTGGCGGGTGATGTTGACTTGCTCAGTGTAATCGCCGCTTAGAACGAGGATTGTGTAGCTAGCGTTATTTGCCGGCAAGCTCAGGATTGCAGACTGTAGGCTCGTGAAGGTCTGGTTGCTTCCAACCAGCAGCGTTCCGTTTGGGCAGCCTTCGAGTGGATCGTTTGTAGGGACTTGACATTGCGTTCGGTTGAATGCGGAGGCGAATGTAGCTGGTGTGCAGAGGAGCAGGCTCGACACAAGCGACGCCTTCCCAAGCATTGTGACAAGACGATTCTGATAGCTTATAGCTTACCGGGAGGAGCGGGAAGAAGGCAGCAGTACCACCACTATATGCTGAAATCCACATCTGGACCTGTCTGTGCGTCGCGTTAAAGTGGCACGAGGTTGCTGACTTTCAACACTCGACAGCACGTCTGTCTATTGAAGTGGAGACAGAGTTCCCAAATTCCTCCACATATCCCATCATGCCGCTCGCTTGGAGAAGATCCACCAATGATGGTATCGGGGAGTATCGAAGTGGCAGCGGCAGTATAGTATAGTGTTCAATATCGATGCGGAAGAGTGCCGCCGCAGCGGTGGTGGCACCGACGAAGCAATTTCTGACGCGTCTTCAAGATCCCCGCGTGACGACAAACCAAATCAGCCCCATCGCAGCACCCAACAAGATCGCCACCGGCGGCGCCATCTTAAAGTGCATCCCCCCGATAAAACTCGTTGCAACAATCACCACCCACCACGGATCTCTGCTTAAGCTTCCACCATTCCTGACTTCAGCATCGAGATAACCAATCTCAAATAGTCGATACACCGCAGTGAACACCAACCCCACAGCTGCAGCATGGACACCCCTCAAACATGATCTGACAGCCTGCACTTTCCTGACACTTTGCCATAAACTCCAGAAGCCGGTCTGTATCCACAGACCTGGAGTGAAGATGGCCAGGAAAGCAATGACGCTACCCAGAACAGGCGGGATACCTGTGCCTTGGACAGCGAGGGCCCCGAGGTAGACTGCGAAGTTGAAGTTTGGGCCGGGGAATGCTTGAGTGATGGCAAGGCCGAGCAAGAAGTCACGGGAGGAGACCCAGCCTGGTGAGACGATGTACTCTCGAAGGAGGGGAATCACTACAGGTCCACCACCAAAGATGATGGTCCCGGCGAGGTAGAGGTTGGCGAAGAGGTCGAAGCCGCGATCGCGGTCGTTCAAAGTGCCCCGACATATCATGACAATGGCGAAGGAGAGCAGGAACGCCGCGATGATTGCGAGGCCGGACTTCCAATGTCTCAGGCGACTGGGAAGGGGCGATGCTGTGGATGCCGTATCGAGATCCGGGACTTGGGACTGCGCCGTTATGGAACGTAAAGAAGAAAGCTCCGGGTCTGCGCCGCTGCCATTGCCATGGCCTCCCGGCATCCCACTATCAAGTGACCTCGAAGTAGATTCCTGACGCCGTCTGTGATGGAGCCTTTTCCAGGCGCGCGAGATGATCCGAGTGTCCCAAACGATAGTTAGCAGCCCAGCAGCTACCATGAGCACAGGGAAGTACCACAGCGCATTATACAGCATACCTGCCGTTGCGCCCACGAAGACTAGGATCCGCGTCCACGTGTCGGTGATGGCTTTCTTACTCAATTGGACAGCTGCTAGAGCAATGATACCAACAGTGGCCGAATTGAGTCCGCTGAGCAAGGCATACGCTGGTCCTGGTAGAGTCTCGCCAACTTGATTGATCCCTAAGGCCAGGCCGAAAGACGCAAGCGCCATGGGGAAGCTCCATACGAAGAATGCCGCCACTCCGCTAGCTAGACCATAGTGCATGACATTGATGATGTAGATCATCTTGGTGCTTCCCGGACCAGAAAACGCTTGGCATAAGCCAAACAGTTCATCGTAAGCAGTGTGGTCGAGCCATTGATACTTGTCGACAAAAAGGTCACGGAAAATATGGAAATGAACTGTAGGACCGCCGAAAGATGTCAAGCCCAGATGCCAATTATGGGCCAGCATGTCTACGAAAGCGATATTTGAGATGGCATGGCCGGCAGGGAGAAGCGCTTTCCGTCCTTGCGAGAGGAAAGTCCGAAAGCTGGATATTCGTGGCGCCATCTTTTACCATGGTCCTGCTGCGGATGAGATTCTTCCTGTGGTGGGCGTGGTGATGAGTGCGTGTGGGTTTATAATTCCTGCGATCTGGCATACCAAGAGGGGAGGCGCTCTTGGCACCAATGGCGACATGGTAACGACATTCCTTTGTGCAGAACTTTGCGTTCGAAGGAGCATAACTGTTCATCAGCGAGGACAGGCTGTCACAGCAAGCAGATACCAAGGGCGTATGCTGCAGGGGTCATTAAGATCTTCAGGCACAAAAGCATGCCTGTAATTGTTGCAGCCCAGAGGGAATACTGAACAGCTCTCAGCGTGTTAGGGGATGGCATGGATGGCATGATGCTACTGCTGGAATCGGGGAGGAGGAGAATGAAGGTGAGCAGAGGCAGCAGTGCGATGTACTCGCTTTAGGGGAGGAGGACGACGTCATGAGTATGATGGTAGGCTGGTGCTGCCCTCCATCATCTCAGGTGTGCATCACAAGGGACGGCCTAGCTCTAATGACATGGTGTCGGGTGCCGCGTGCGCGCGAGCTGACAGATGAGAGGTGTGCAGTCGCCCATGGACCGTATCGTCGGGCCATGAGTTTGTACATATTGCAGCCTCTATCGATTCGATGTTGCTGACGCAGTGACGAGGAACCATAGTGTGAAGGTCGACTGTGTGAGACTTCCGCGAGATCGGACCGCACTCCGTCTTGGACCCGACCTCCAAGCAAGCTCCCAGCTTGTTTCTACAGTCGTGCCCGGGCAGCATTGAAGTCAGTCCGTCGTACGTTTCAATCATTGAACCGATGGCTACCTCTGAGCCGCTGGGCGACGATGTGAGTATCCCGTGTGTATATACACTGACTACCATGCTCTGCTTACCCCATGCTCTCAGGTCTTCCAGCAGCTCCGCAAGCCAATCGATCCCAAAGTGCTGGAACAGCGTGAGCAGGAGATCAACGATCGTATCCATGCCTCACACGCAAAGGCCGAAGCCCGTCAGAATGAGCTGATCGCCACCAATTCCACTGCTCCCGTGACCATCTCCTCCATCCGAGTCCTCCACGCCGAACATACGCGCCATGCATTTCTCGAGCGTATCTTCAACCCTCTCCTCTCTCACAATCGCGCCAACGACCACTACTACACCCTTCGCGAAGCTCTTACCGAAGTATCCAACGCAGTGGACAAGCTCAATCGCCTAGACATCTTCCAGCAGCCCATCTCTACCTACATCGACCGACCAGACAGCACAGATCCTGGCTCAACGCCCACCGACTATACAGTCTTTGTGAGCGCCAAGGAGAGGGGACGATACACGATCAAGACTGGAACAGAAGCAGGAAGCAGTGAGGGCAGTGCATACGTAAACGCAACACTTCGTAACATCTTCGGTGGCGCCGAACGATTAAATGCCCACGCAAGTCTGGGAACAAGGACGAGAAGTGCATACTCGGCTACTTTCGACACACCCATACTTTCGGACCCAGATCTACGAGTAGAGATCGGAGCACTTCAAATCAGCACCCTCAAGCCATGGGCGAGTCACGAAGAAGTTCTGCGAGGTGGAGATGCAAAACTGCTGTGGAGGACCAGCCCATTCAGTCAACACACATTCGCATACTCCGGCCTGTGGAGGCAGATCACCGGCCTAGCTGAGAAAGCCAGTCCCACAGTTCGGGCAGACGCAGGAGACAGCTTCAAGAGCAGCCTAAATTACACCTGGAGCTACGACTCACGAGACGTCCCCATGCTCCCTTCGCGAGGTTACCTCTTGAAATCCGTCGGCGAGCTGGCAGGCTTCGGACCACTGAAAGGTGACGTGGCATTCGCCAAATACGAAGTCGAATCACAGGCAGCGCTACCCATACCCATTCCCGGCATCAAAGGCGACAGCGGCATCTCCTTTACAGCAGGTCTAAGATACGGCGTCATGGCTCCCCTCCCTTTGGCAGGTCAGAGCGCTCCCCCATCAAGCCGACTCAATGATCGCTTCCAGCTCGGCGGACCCACCGACGTTCGTGGCTTCCGGATTTCAGGCCTCGGACCACGCGATGGCCAGGATGCGGCCGGTGGCGACGTCTACGCAGCAGGAGGCGCAAGCATTCTCTTTCCACTTCCACGGGTCGGAAAAGAAACACCGTTACGGCTGCAGGCTTTCGTCAATGGTGGAAGGTTACTAGCACTTCGTGACTCGAGACAAGGAGAAGCGAGAGATCAGCCGATGACCATGGGCGATGTCAGTAACAGCGTATCACGGACTTTCAGCGATCTTACGAGCAGCCTGCCAAGTGCTGCGGCTGGTCTTGGAGTGGTGTATGCCCACCCTGCCGCTCGCGTCGAGGTCAACTTCAGCTTGCCACTCGTCATCAGGAAGGGCGAAGAAGGCAGGAAGGGATTGAGCTTTGGGGTAGGATTGAATTTCCTGTAGACCTCCGGCTTTATAGACTTGTATATACCCGCTCGAAAGATACCAGTTCAGCTCTCGACCATGCGGCTCCTAACCTGACGCTACCGCACGCTCCATCGTAAGAATCTTGCCTCACTGTTGGTGCTTGGCTTCTCCAGCTTGCAGTAGTTGAGCGACGTTGACCCAATAGTGTCGCCGATGTAACGGGTAGGCGGTGGAGATGAATCTCGGGTCGCCCGACTTCCTGTTGATATGCGCATTTGTTGTGAACGAGCTTTACCTTAGTGCCGCTCTATTCACTGCAGGTCGGTCGGAGGAAACAAGCGCGGCTTACGTAGGCACCGAATGACGCCCAAAGCTGTCGTGAAGCTCTCAGACACTCTTATGACTTGGCCGCAAGTTCCACTCACTGCTTCACGCCAGCATTTTCCTTGGCGTACCACGTCACAACAAGTAGCATCATACTTAGTGCCTGTGAGACAACACAAGACACTTCAACTCCAAGCCAATGCCCCGACTTTGAAGCAATGGCACCAGCTGTCGGATTAACAACAAGTACGTCGAGCGCGAAGCAGAAATTTTTCATGCCCGTACAACCACCAACAAGGCGCATGTCAGGCGTGGCAGCTGCCACAGTCAAGGCTCCGGAGAAATCACCATAGGGAATCGACCAGATGATGATAGCAGCCTCTCCATGAATAGCAGCCTGACAGGATGCCAGTATCACAGAGACCGCTGTGGTGGAAAGAAGGACTCTTAGACAGCCAAACTTATCCGCTGCAGGTGTTGGAAGCGTTCGACCGAAAATGCTTCGTTTCAACCATACCGGCTGCATGATATAGTCGTCGTCACCGCCCGCGGATAGAGCCAAAGCGGAGCAAGTTCGATTCAATTACACCCCTGTTGACATGCCGACCACTGCAAGAACGTCCTGCTAGTTAATTGTGCTTTACATTCCGGTTGAGCACTGCAGAACCATGACCGTAAGATCCTGCTGTAGATCCTCCACCTTCGTGTGAGCAATTTGTTCTGCTTCTGCGTCGTCGATTCGATCCACTGCATGGTCGTGTGCTCTTTCCGCCCACGAGAGATCTTGCTAGGGACTCATCGTATCACGGACCCTTTTTGGCGGAATGGGTTAGGCGAAAAAGTGGTGATTTTCGTCAAGCTGCGCTAGTATGTCATCGGCCTCGAGTTGTGCAGCCTTCAACTGCTTTTGACAGACCATGATGTCGTCCTAAGCCTGTTGCAATCGAGCCGTGTGCCAGTGGCGCATTCGTCGCTGAAAGCCGGGTAATCTTGAATGATGAAGCATCAAGTCGTATTGCCCAGAGGCATCCTCGTGCGCCACGTTACATCTCTCGAGCGCGAAAAGGCAGTCAGACCGCTCCTGCTTCAAGCCCTCGAGCAGGCAATGTAGCTCGACTTCTTGCTTCATCGCCGGGTAGTCGAGAGCTTAGTAGTGCTGGTTATGAAGCGTACGCGAAAAGCTGGTCGGTATCATCACCTGCTGGTAGTGAGACGCAGCGACGACCGACTGGGCTTAAGCCGTGCCGGTCGCATTATAAAGCCTTGATCGTGTATAGTCCGTCTGTGTCCGTCTAATGTCCTCAGTCCTCTAGAGTCTTGGCACATTTGCTTGCCAGCTGATGATTCTTAGCAGGCTTGTGAACATCTCTATGTTTCTACCTTGCCCAGCGTATCACACACTGGTACTGAATGGTATCGCTCATGGCGCTGATGTTTTCTGCTCAATCCGAGTGGCGCGAAGGAACACATCATGCATGCCAGCATACCTCCCGCCCAGCAACACTGGACAGAGCACGGTCAGCCTAGATGTGCAAGAAGAAGAGTTGGATAGCGATGGCTATCGTGATTGACCTGCACTTACATAGGGTACGTCCTGGTCCTTGAGATCTAGGGATGTCTACCGCACGTCTCACGGCCTTCGCAATAGTCGTTGAGCAGTCTTGAACTCGGGAGTGAGTTGATGTAACGCCGCAATCAGCTCACTAGCAACCGCCTGCAAGTTTCCGTCCATGAAAGGGATCCAGTCCATCGCAAATGAACAGGACCTGCGTCGTTTCATCATCGTAGATCAAAGAGCTCTCTGTGGCCACGGTTGCCTGGTCCAGGTATGCTTGGAGATTTTGAACTGGCGCCATTCTGCCTGGGAGCGCGGGCAGTGTCGTTAATGTGCGAGAAACACAGCAACAAGGGATGCGAGTGAATGAAAAACGGATGATGCTCAACATGTTTGCGTTGCATACTCCTTTTCAATGCCACTTACCGTGGAGCTTGGAGTCTGCATCGTCGCGAAAACTCGTTCGCGTAAGTCGACTGGCCCGAAAGCGCCATGGCCGGGTACTGTTGCCATGAAACGAAGTTGAGAAAGAGGACAGAGCAAGATCTTTTTCGGTATTGACCAGGTGCGGGCCTTGTCTCAGCGTGTTCACGCCAGGCTGCCTGCTCAAGCATTTTCATACAAGCCTGCTTTTGTCAGACATGCTAAGATCGAGGTCAATCGAACTCCAACCATAACCGTCTGACTTCTTCCGTCGTCGACATCACGGTGTCACATAGCTGTACTCGTAGACCTCATGGAACGAAAATTATAGCCTCTAATCCACTGAAAGACGTCTGGCATTGGAGCAAATCATCTTCCGCAAGAAGACTTTCTCGGAAACGACCCAAGACTTAGAGTTGAGAGCATCAAATGTATACACGAAGTAGACAGAAGTGGGCTACATGATCTCGTCGTGCCTAATGCTGCAATTACTACCATGGAGAGCGACCCCGACCAGGACCAAGTAAAGGTGACGAAGCCTTACGAGGGCATCACTGTCATCACGATAAACAGAGAACATCGACGTAACGCGGTGGATGCCGCCACAGCTCGCAAGCTCTATGCTGCGGTCACTGCTTTCGAGGACGATGATTCTCAGAAGGTTTGTGACCCACCATCCACCGACTCCGTCTTCAGGATTGACAATGGGCGTCGTTTCGACACTCTCTGCTATTGCTCAGTGACAGCATACCCAGCATCCCACTAATGTCTCCTAGGTCGCCGTACTTCACGGAGCCAGTGGGACATTCTGCGCTGGCTACGACTTACACACTATAGGCTCAGGTATAGCACACTACGACAAAACCAATGTATCCGGGACCCTGGCACCTATGGGACCTTCAAGACTACAGATCAAGAAGCCGATTTTGACAGCTGTATCCGGCTACGCTGTCGCAGGAGGGCTGGAACTGAGTCTACTCGGCGACATGCGTATCGTTGAAGAAGATGCCGTCTTCGGTGTGTTCTGCAGACGATGGGGTGTAAGTGCTTGTATTGGACGTTTATGATCGCGCTGACACAGTGCGATAGGTGCCGTTGATTGACGGTGGCACTGTGCGCTTGCAAGCCGTCGTCGGTCTAGGCAGAGCACTTGACATGATCTTGACAGGCAGATCTGTCAATGCACAAGAGGCGCTTGCTATGGGCCTTGCCGATCGCATTGTACCCAAAGGAAAGGCCCTCAACGAAGCCTTGAAGATCGCCCAGCAGCTTCGCGACTTTCCTCAAATATATTTGAGCGCGGACAGGACCTCATGCTATAACGCATGCTACAACGCGCGCTCATTCGATGATGCTATGAAGTTCGAGATGGACGGTGGTCTAGGTACAGTGGACGCCGAAGGCGCAGCGGGAGCGAAGAGATTCAGCAAAGGAAGTGGTAGGCATGGCAACTTCGCGAAGCTGTAACACTCGCTGGCGGGAGCAGCTGTGAGGTTACTTGCCACTGTGCGATAAGTGGACCCATTAGTCATTGCGCAGATGGACAGACTGGAAATAATAATCACAACGGCAGAATCAAGACGTGTACTCGGGCAGCAACACAACCAGAAAGACTATAACAATAAAGCAGCATATGCACGAACGCGACAACAAAGCGACAGTGGTAGAGTTCACAAGATCCCGGAGGGGAGTTCTTCTCCAGATGCCGGCGGGAAGGCCAACAGACTGATGAAAAAGGTATTGTGGAGTGGGAAGGAATTGAACCTCCGTCTCGTGAGTTGAATGGTACTGGCGGACGATTGCCACCCTTCGCATGCCAAAAGAATGAAGACAGCTAGGGCCCCCCACGTATCCTGCCGTTGGACGACCTCTCCGGTGTGTTGATAAAAGAAGAAAGAAGAAAGTACAGGAAGACGACTGGAGTTTTGTGCTTGCTGCGAGCTTGAGTTTGACTAGCTGCTCAAAAGTGGGTCATGTGCTGAGGACAATGCTGATCAGCTTCTCGCTTTGGCTTGAGGACAACGGCAGAAATAGTAAACCGACATGCGACAGATGGTTACATTTTGTCTTCGGATAACTCAGCCATATGGACCTCGGCCGCCCACAAGACCCAAGCCTCTCACAACTCTAACAGCAGAAGAAGTAAGAAGGGCAGCAGATCTAAAGCTTAGCTGGCAATCTTGCGTCAATGGCTTCACGCTACACCTACAAGTATTTGACAGACATGTCTTTTGCCGACGCTTGAGCATTACCGTCAAAGCCAAGATACCTCCTCCCTTTGGTGCGACCTCTTAGAAGCAAGTTATATGTAATGCCTCGAGCACCTCAGTCCTGAAATCCCTCGCCGGGCCTTCAGGTCTCCCTCATCTTGTAAGGCAGGGGAAACATCTTTCAAGATGAAGTCGAGCATTATTGCAAGTACTGTCGTGCTGGCCGTCTCGGTCAATGGACAATTGGATATATCAGGACTGCTAAAGAACGCCACCTTCAACCCAAATGATCCACGCTTCACGCAGTGGAGAGCGCCCAGCGAGGGCGATGGTAAGGAACGAGACATCCCATACACGACCACAAATACTGATACCTTCCAGTTCGTTCGCCTTGCCCGGGCTTGAACAGTCTCGCCAACCATGGCTTCATTAACCGCACTGGCAAAGGCCTCACAATCCCACAACTGATCACAGGCGGCGCTCAAGGCATGAACATTGGCCCAGACTTCATGGCAGTAATCGGCGCCGTCGGTCTGACCTCTTCCCCAAACCCAGCAGGCGGCTCTTTCGACCTCGACAACCTCGACATCCACAACTTCCCCATCGAACACGACGGCAGCTTGTCCCGCCTTGACAAATATTTCGGCGACAACACCAACTTCAACCAGCAGACCTGGGACGGTACATTGTCGTTCTTCAAGGGACAGACCAAGACAACCACCCCATCTGCGTCGAAGGCGAGGTATTCCAACGTCAAGAAATCTCAGGCGAACAACCCAACCAGTCTTTATGGGCCGATGCAGTTTCTCCTTAGCTCGGGAGAAACGGGACTTTATGTTCAAACAATGGATTCCCCGGTCACGAACAGTGCTAGGATTGATTATGTGAGAAGTCTCTTTGAAAAGGAGAAGTTGCCATACAAGTTGGGGTGGAGGCCCAGCGCCGTTCCGATTACGCTCTTGAGCTTGGGGCAGTACATCTTGGAGCTGTCTGCTGCTAACCCGGATTTATTCATGGAGGGTCAAAGTAAGTGTATTGATGTCCTGCAGGTGGGATCTATGCTAACGACTCCACCAGTTATCCTCAAGGATTCTTATGCCAACGCTCTTGTGTCTTTGGCCGGAGGTGCGAATGCGCTCAGGAACTTGACAAATGGCATCACGGATATGCTTGATATCCCTGGGCTTTGATTGAGTATAGATGCTCGACATCCCCGACGCTACTAGTTGCATTAAGATGACATTTAACGTCCGCCCTTCGTTCCAGCATTACTCCCTTTTTCCACTTCGTGAGCAACTTATCCATTGCCTCAACCTCACCGAAATCTCACTTTGCCTGTCTATTAGACCTTCAACTCGCCGCAAAGCAATCTACCCTCACAAAAGCGCAGCCCCAGCCGCGACAGCAGCAAGTCCCAGCGCTGCACTCGCAATACCCAAACTGTTCGCAGCACCAGTCTGCTCCGCTGGCGATCCCGAAGCACTGCTCGAAATAGTCGTACTGGAAGCTTGCGCGGCCGTGGGCGTGGTGGTGCTCTGACCAGAAGAAGGTAATCCTTGACCAACAGTAATGCTCGTGATATTCGCCGCATTGCCTGTAGCAGTACCAGGTCCACCAGTCACAACACTCGTGCCATTGCTCGGGTTGAGAGGAGCTGTTGGCTGGATGCTGACCGTGACCTCGCTGCCTGACGCTGTCGTGGTGCCATCGTTGTATACAGTGAAAGTACAGCCGGTGGCGAGGACTGTGTCGGTCTGGATGCTGAATACGGGCTCCCCAGCGACTGTCACTGTCTCGCATCCGGGAATGACATTGTCAGTGATTGTGGCTGTTGGCAAATCGCTGAAATTGATCGTGGTCGAGAGTGCCGAGGCTTCGCTCATGTTCGGGACATCGTTCGTGGGCCCTCTGCTGGCTGTGACTTCGATGGGGTTGGTTTGTGTTGAGCTGTTTTCGACTTCTATTTGTGCCAATGCGAGGCTGACCAGGGTGAGCGAGAGTGAGAGTGTCGCGTGCATCTTTGCTGATCCTGGTTATGTTACCGCTTTGTTGGGAAAGTGAGAGTCAGTGTCCACGCTGGAAGAGAAGTATTGACTTTAGGCAGTCAGATTGTTCAATACTGGGCCGCGAGGCGGTGCAACGCAATGCAGGAGATATATCCCGAAATGTCGCTGTGAATGCAAGAGCTGACGTCGACCGGTGATGCTCAATATAGGCTGACCTGTAAGACTCCGTGGCTCCGCAGCTGTGAGAGGATAAGGTAGGCTCGTGTCCAGATTCCAAGCATTTTCATGCATGCATTCACGAATGCACGAAGTGGCTCTTGAAACAAGCTACGTTCATTGTGCAGTGCAGAAGTGACGAAGCGGGGCCTCGTTCACCTGCCTCTTTCACATTGCCAAGGTCGATCGGAAGCAAGGTAAGCGCCTCTCAAAGGTCATTGGACGTAACGAACAAAAGGATCAGTCAGATATCAGCCCCGCGGCCTATGAAGGTATCAAATGTCTTACTCTCCTCCTGGGAATACCAGCTATGAGACATCGCACGGATGATGTACATGAACTCCTTTCTGAGCAGAAATCCAAACAGCTGATCCTCACTTGGCAAGCGTCTTCGCACCATATCCTACCACACCAGTGCCGACCTTGAAACCGACCTTGAAACCGGTGATTACGACCCAAGCCGTGGCCTTGAAGCCGAACTCGATGACCTTCAATGATGCCCTTGCTACGCCAGGCAACTCAACTTGCCCTTCAATGACAGATTCAGGCTCCACCTTCTTCTGCTTCTTCTCCTTCCTTGTGCCATTGCGGGAGAACAGCTTCCTTGATGTCGAGGAACTTACAGATGACCTGCGTTCTTGTTTCGTTGCCTGTGGTAAGGGTGTAAGAGGTGGAGCATCGAACGTGATGCTTTCCTGAATCAGAGCATCATTCTCAATGACCGCCACGGCTAGCAATGTGCTGATGACAGTGTCGATAACATGGTGGCTGTCAAGTGCCAGCAGTCCTGGAATATCAAGCACACATGCATCGTGCGCGAAATCGAGAAATGCCATATTCAAGGTGTCAGACGCTATCGCTGCCGGTGTAGCCGAGGGGTGATGGAGACTGATCTTGGCTCGCGGGCCTGTACTTGAGGAGGGCGAGAGTGACTTCGTCACCGTCACCGGGCATGTCCCTAGGGTCGGATGGACGAGATCATATGCTGCCGTCACCGCCCCGAGGCTATCCCGCTTGCGAGTCTTTTTGATTAGATCGCAACTATAGTCACGATGTGCATCAGCAACTGCATCTTGTGCTAATCTCTCTGCCTGTGGCGACTCTGCATTTGGGTCGAAAGTAGCAATGTGATGAGCCTGAGGTGAATTGAGAACAGCTTCGATGTAACTGACGGCTGCAGCTTGCGGGAAGATTGCGGTGATCTCTTTGACGTCTTTCCCTGAGCTCTTGTTCTCGGGTCGCGCGGGAAGGACGAGCTGAGCCACTGGCGCTGAGCTTGGTGCAGTAGGGCAGTGCTTTTGTATCGTGAAGCGCTTGGGAGGGCCCGAGCTGCACGTATGGGAGTCGTGAGCCTCTCGCTCCATCGAGAAAATCAAATCTTCTGATGAAGTGCCTATCGCAAGCATCTTCTCATGCTGTTGGTACATAGAAAAGCTGCATTTCCTGCCGGCCACGGGGAACTCTTCCTTGGACGCTCTCCACAAAGCCTCAAGATCAGCATGTGCAGCGGCTGGGATATGTTCATAGCCATCAACCAGGCCAACGCCGGAGTCGAACCGCCTTATAATTTGTCTCGAAATAGGACTACCGACTTTGCTGACATTGTCGCACATGTAAGGCGGCGGCGACTGAGCGATTGGTGATGGATAGTAGCTTTGCCGGTCAAGAGTTCTTGCGGGATCGTAGACAGGAAACATGGATCGCATGGGCGAGGTATAGCCTGGAGCATCCGTTTGACTATGCGATGGTCTTGAACCTGCAAGATTCCCTGAACAGTTAGTGCCAGGGTATTCCGCGGCTGGTATTGACGAGGAGGTCTTGAACTGAGTCGTGCTGGGCAGCGGTGACAGCTGGTCGGGTTCATCGATTGGAGATGTAGTCTCCTTTATCATATCCACCATGGAGGCAGTCGATATGTTCTGTGGGATTTTCGGCCGCCTCAGGCGGGGCAGACCACGCTTAGGTGGGGAGGAAGAGCCAAATAATGTGTTCGTCGGCAGTGGACACAGTTCGTCGTCTTCGACGGAAGGCGAAGGGTCATTGTAGCTCTCATGGCCACCAGCACTTGTGATCGGGCTCGACCGCCTCCGTGTCCTTGATTTTCGCCTGACGAGACCACCTTTGGGGTTGTCGATCTGCCCAGTCGATGAGAAGACAGGCAGCTCTATCGTTGGCGGCGTGACTGAAGGATCGCAGAAGAGCGAGTGCTTGAAAGCATTCGCCGCCGGGTCTACCTTCACAGACTTGGGTGACCTCACGACTTGGAAAGCTACGCCCTTAACATTGAGCTCGCCTTTCAAGTTGGGAGTGTGGTCGGTCTTGAGTCTCTTGAGACTGGTCTTGCGTGGCATCCCAGTCGAAGGCGCAGGGAATAGATGCAATTGGGATGGAGCCATGGTACCAGACCGGATGGAGATGCAGTGAATGGTTGGACTAAGAGAGAAGACGAAGAGAAGCCCGACACCAGGTCGAGGCAAGATTAGCGTACGAAGGAGTGACTGACTACGGAAAAAATGCACGTAGCACGAGAAGGTACCTGTTCTCATATATCATACCCTCGTACTGGCGTCAGAAGATCTCAAGGGGGGCACATTAATCGCCTGCATAAAATCGATAGCGCTGTGGGGAGTCACGACTTGCATCGCGCCGTGATAGTGCTGGGAAGAGGTGCGGTGAAGGCCACCCGGACGCCCAGGTCATGAGTATGGCGAATGGCCTGCTGTGCCGCTGGAGTGAGGTGTTTGGCCAAGAAGCATTTCTCGAAGAGTCGCGTGAGCTATGCTAAGCGCCAGCAGTTTTAGCCGCCCAGCGAGCTGTGATATCTAGAGATCATAATGACCATTGGCTGAGCTGATGGTGGCGGGCCTTGGAAGCTCCACGATCCGAGGCAATCATCTGTCTTCGATAAGGCCAGTGCGCTGTGTGGATATGATTCTTCTCGATGAGGACGGGGTGTGAGTGCATGTGCACATAGTCGTCGGGTCGATCAAGGATGGCCACGTGCTTGGGCAGTCCATCAATGTGGCCATTGCGAGCCATGCGGGACTAATGTACGTCGGTGATAGGACTAGTATGAGGTGCTCTGCGTATACATGACCGGCGCAGTGCATTACATGCGATTGCAATGAGATGTGGCTGGAGATGTAGGGAGATGGATTGTCAAGAGCGGAAGCTCTGGCCACGAGGCGCCCACGCAACCAGCATGACATCAATCGTGAACACCTCTTCATTTCGACAACACCACGTGTACAGAGGTACCTGTTGATGAAGGGCTCCAAAACAACATGAATCGGTAGTAACATCATATTCGACACAATGGTGTCCTTCTGGCCGTTCAAAGGCGACGACAACAGCGCGGCATCGTTCGAGAAAGAGCTCAAGCAGCTGTCAACCAAAATCACCAAAGCACAAGCGCGACATGATTCATTCCGCTCAAATCAACGCCGCTTCAAAGCCTTGTGGACCCTCTACACAACCTTTCTGTACCTCGTTGTGGCCGCAGTGCTTACGCTTGTGACCGGCTGGGATAAATGGAGCTATGCAGAGTACACTGCGATTGCTGGAAGCCCTGTCCTGATCTTTGGCGGGCGGACTGGACTCGACGCATACTACAACTACCGCATCTCAAGTACGCAGAACCATTTGAATGATCTCAACAAGCAACGAGATCAGGCAATCTCGCGGCTCAAGAGCGCAACCAAGTATGATAGCACACAACAGCTACTCGAGAAATATGGGGCATCACCGAAACAACAACCCTCACCACAGCCCAAAGGCAAGAGAAAGTCAGATATTGGGCCAGGAAGCCAGGCGTCGCCTCAGAACAGGACTGCATTCGCTCCGCCTCCCACGGCGAACATCCCAGGCAGACAGCCACCGCCCACTGCGAACACTCCACGCCCAGAAGGTGCGCATGCTGCCCTTCCACGACCGCCGATCGCGAACGATCAGAGCGGCCCGAACGAAGAGTTTGCACCGAATGCGTTCTCCGCGTCGAGCAGACCGCCAATCCTACAACAGCCGGTGGTGCAATACTCGGAGGGTCCAAAATGGTATGATCGTATAATGGACGTGGTGCTAGGAGAGGATGAGACCCAAGCAAAGAATCGGATAGCGCTGATCTGCCAGAGCTGTCGCTTGGTGAACGGACAAGCCCCACCGGGAGCGCGAACACTAGAGGACATCGGCAAATGGAGATGCAGCGCATGTCACGCCATGAACGGCGTGGAGAGCGAGCATAGGCAAGTGCTTCGAGCAGCTGGCCTCGAAAGTGCGCCAACGTCGCCAGTACCCCGAAGTGCAGCTTCTGAGCGCAACGAAAGCGGAGCCAATAATGATCATGAAGAAGACGACGAAGAAGAAGAAGAACAGAGTGATGAGCAAGACGAGCCAACCTCAGCAGCAGTGGATACACCACCAGCCGGTTCGACACGCAGCAAAGCGCGACAGAGGAAGAAGGCGTAGTAGAGCACTCGCCTCTCCATCTGCGATTGCTACGCAGGATATCCTGAGTCCGATAGCTCATGTAGCAAACCTCATATCATAACATCCCTACATCAAAAACCTAAAGCTTCGATCCCTGCTTCCTCTTCACCCACGCGTTCAGCGCATCAACACCCGCCTGCGCAACCTCCGCATCTTGCGCCGGTGTGCCTGTGCTCACTCCGATAGCACCCACCACGCGGCCGTCCAGCTCAATGGGCAGACCGCCACCAATCAGTGTGAACTTTCCACCATTGCTATTATGAATCGAGTATCCGGGTCCGCCTGGGAGGAAGTTTTTGGCCGCTTGCGATGCCGTGTAGGTAGAGGTCGGTACGCGGTGGCCAGCGGCTGTGAATGCCTTGTTGATTGCGATGTCGATGGAAGTGAGTTTGGCGTTGGGCATGCGGGTAAAGTGGAGGAGGTAGAGGGATGCATCGACGAGGGCGATGTTGAAGTCTGGTAGGAGGTGACATGTCAGTTGTAATGTGAGAGTGGTAAGAATAATGGTGGGGATGTACCGATGCCCAAGGACTTCGCTTTCTCTTGAGCTGCTTGTGAAGCTACGAGAGCTGCCTCGTTAGTGAGGTTTGGGACTGATCGTGTTGCCATTGCGAAGGCTGTGGACCTGTTTCGTGTGATGATCAGGAACTTACACTTTCACGCAGATACAGAGCACATAGAAAGATATGTATACTACGGTACACGCTCCCGTTGAAGCTCGAGTCCTCGGACGTCATGCCGAGGGCGAGGGGAACGTTTTGCTCGGCGAAGAACGGCCAAGCGTTTGCAGGGCAGTCGGGAGTCTTTGAAGGACAACATGGGATGTCAGCCGCGTATGAAGTGCATAGTCTCTCCCAGCATCCTAGGCTCGATGATGCCCTGAAGGAGTGACAAGCACAACCAGTGCAAGCGAGGGAGGAGAACCATGCGGTATTGTGGAGCACGTCGCTTCGGGAAGACCGTTTGCAAGAGGAGGATGCTGGGCTGTAGGCAGAGCTCTTGACATCTTGTGGTACGTGATAGTGATGGGCCGGATCTTGGTTGAAAGAGCAGGACAGTTGAACGGCCATCTCTCGCTAGTGGGGAACACAAGAGACAACTTGTCTTCCTGCACCAGATCTGCAGACGATTCGGTCGATTATTGATCCTGTCGTGGCGGTGTCTTGTATTGAGGATAGCAGTGGCAAAGGTAGGCAACAGCATTGGGTTCTTCCTTAAGTCTCTTTCAATCAAGATTACTCACTCTCTTGTTCACATTCCAATTGTCAACATGGCATCTGCATCGCAAACATGGGAAGAGAAATGTGGACCCAGCAGAGACCGAACGCTCGCAATTCTCCAAGAGCTGTACAACGGCTCCATAACAGCATCTGAAGCCGGCGAACAGCTCATGTCAATCTCATTGGCAGACGATAATCTAGGACTAACATCAAACCTCCTCCTCAAAGCCGCCAGCGAACAACCAGAACACCACGAGAAGCTAGTGAACGTCCTGCTCCACGTAGTACAGCACCCGCACCCAACAGATACCAATGACCAAACCACCAACACCCAAAACACACGCCTACGAAATGCCCTCCCAACCCTCGGCATGGATCTAAACACAACCTGGAACAGCCTAACAATCCCACTCTCACCCCCCTCAACCCGCCAAAAAGCCCTCCAACGCTTCATAAACACCAACATCCTCTGCGCCAAACTCATGACAACCCACCTCCCGCACTTCAACTACTCCCTATTCAGCCTCTGGACTTTCCGCTCCGCCCTCGAAACTCCCCTGTCCCAAAGCGACCCCACCCACTCCCCGCCCGAAGCTTTCATCCCCGCCGCAGCAGCCTGGATAGAAATTCTCGGGGAGGAGGTTTTCACATGGGATGAGGAGTTCGAGCATGGACCGACGGCTGGGGCGAGACCTGGAAGGGGAGGACCGCTGTGTCCGGAGAAGCATAATTTTGATAGGGAGAGATGGGATTTGTGGCGGAGAAGGTTTGGGGAAGTTGCGAGGGGGGTAGATGCAGGTTTGGACGTGGAGGTGAGGGATGCTGCGAGGAGAGCCGAGAAGAGGATGGCGGAGATTGAGCAGATGCCACCGCGGTTTAGGAGGAGTGAGGAAGAGGTGCAGGATGAGAGACCGGGGATGGGGAGGTGGTATGGTTCGATGTATAAGAGCTGAGCCAATATTGATGCTATCGATATCTCTCAAATTTTTGGCTCGAATTCGCCGTGAATCACTTGTGTCTTGATCCTTTGGCTGCTGACATGCGCCTTCCTCTATCACTGACTTCAGCCTCCAAATTCTCTTCCTTAACCTACGTCGGAAACCGAGCATAAGGGGAGCAGTACTGCAGCCGCTCCACCACGACCAGTCTTCCTTCAAGTCGAAGTGGCCTAAGCAGATCAACCCAGCGGCGCCGGAGATCGGATACATTATAGACCCCACGAAAGAACTGGAAACCTAGACCAAGATGCAACGTTGTAAAACCGTTGCATTCCATTCTAACGCCGATAGTACACCCTCGCTCACAGGCGCCGGCCGCTTGCGTTCAACGTCGACACCTCTAGCTCCCTTCTACTGGAACAGAATTGATGGGTATCGTGCACGCGACAGCCGACGAGCGTATATAGTAGTAATCATGGCAATGTTGAAACTCAATGCCATGATGTGATGGAAGAAACTTATACTCAACGCTTTTCCCGCCACACAAAATCGATCAATCTTGTACAGTTCCTCCACGTACACCATCCTTCGAGACTCTGCTTGCCTGCCGCCACGGAATTACAATCTATTACAGTCGAGAAATGTGTTCGTTCCGGAGCGTCGCATTCTAATGCCGGTCAACATCCGTGATGCTCGTGTCAATGCTGGGTATCGGGTTTCTAGAGATGGTTTAGCAGTGATTGCATTCACAGACTGGAGAATGTTCACCAGTAAGGTCGTGCCTCGTAACCGCCCCGTCGATCGTACCCTCCGCCGTCCCTCCTCGGGCTCGCTGGACGACCAGCGTATGGCTCGCGGCCGTGGCCATTTGCATATGGCTCTGGCTCGTATCCACCACGACGTGGTGGAGGTGGGCCGTAGCGGTCATCTGGGTAGCCTCCGCCGCGTGGGGGTGGGTAGTCGTCGACTGGTGGACGGCCGCCACGTGGTGGGCCGTATCGGTCGTCGCGTGGGTCGTCGTAGTAACCGCGTGGTGGTGGAGTGCGGCGGCGGTAGTCATCGCGGCGAGGACTGTAGCCACGTGGTGGACCGCGGCGGTCGTAGTAGTCATCACCGCCAGGAGGTGGACCACTGCCGTAACCACCGCGACCACGGTAGCCGCCTGGTGAGCGAGATCGGTAACGTTCGCGTGGTCGTGGGATCTCGGTTTGGGGCTGCTAGTGGTCAGTGAATGATGCTTTCTGGCGAGATGTGGGAGGACCAACGTCAGAGATGCAGCGAACATTGGATCCCTTAAACTCCGAGTTGTCGAGCTTCTCGACAGCAGCGGCCAAGTCGGCGGCAGTCTCGTACTCAACGTAACCTTTGCCTGTGCCGGATGGGTCGCGCTCTCGGTTGACTTCACTGTAGACGACGTCCAAGCCGGACTGGCGTGCGAAGTCCTTGAGATCCTGTGAACAGAGTGTGAGCCAATCGTGTCGTGCGCCAAGGTGATCCACGGGTAGGACCTGCAGAGGTCGATCTTTAATATATGATGCAGGATGTACTGACCTGCCAGCTAGTCTCGAACGGGAGACCAGTGATGGTCATCCTGTGGACGGTACGTCGTGGTCGCGGTGCCATGCGTGGTTGATGTTCGAAGCCTTCCCGTGGGCGATTGCTACCTCGGGCAAACTGAACCACCAGGCGTTCGCCCATGAACTCGGATCCATCTAGCCATCGATAGATGTCAGTAGTCGAGTACATAACACAAGGGGAGGTGAAGAGGGTGGGTGCCCGAAGGCGATATCTGTTAGGCGAAGCGGCGACAATGAGATGAATGGTAGGGTTGGGTTGGACATACGGAAGGCTAGAGACATGGTTAGCAGGTCCGACGATATGGCCTGTGACAGCCAGCACACCTGGCAGAATCGCAAGGCGAAACGGTGTGGAGCTTACCTGGTACGACATCACGCGCATCCATGGCGTCCTTGTACTCGATGAATCCGAAGCCGTTCATCAGCTTGATCTCCATGATCTCACCCGTGCCATGAGTGTTGAAGTGGTTCTCGACATCGGCCTTGGTAGCTGTGATCAGGTCCAGTCAGCGATTTCCAGGTTAGGACAGCAGTCAACAGTAGGACAGAGCGGTGCGGTGCGGTGCCACGGGACGAAGGCCAAGGGCGCGCGCCAGCTCCTGGTCCCGAGCCCAGACAAGCGTCTCAACTGGAGGAGGTACATCATGGAGTGTGAAGCAGCGACAGCGGGCAGCAGCCATGACTCGGCCAGTCCTCCATGCTCGTGCGAGAGAGATATGTGTCTGTCGCGCCCGGCGTCATGCGCGGCCAAGCAATAACGGGGCACCCTGCGTATTATCCATTGACCAGCCACGGGAGAGTGTGCGTACCATTCCTCGGCAGGTTGCCAAGATAGAGTCGAGTGTTGCTCACGCCTGCGTCCGCCATTGTATCGATGGGTGGTGGGTGAGGGGTGATGCAGTTGCGGGTGCGCGCTGCGGGTATGCGACGACGCTCTTGAGATCTAGGATCTGGGAGGTGTGTCCGGCCCGGCGCCTGGTAACGAGGCCTGCTGCGAAGGGATGAGCCCCGATCGGAGTGAGGCGCGCGACGTGGTTGTCTGCGCGGGGAATAAGATGTGTCGATGGGGGTGGAAGATGCACGATGATGGCCGCCGCGGTGGTCGATGGTCGTCGAGGACGCACGCCAGCAAGTCAACATTCACGGTGGAAAAAGCCAGGGCGACAGCTCGCTTAGCGCGGCGAATCACGCGCTGCTCGTTGCTGCTTTCTCGTGCACGGCGCCGTTCACGACCTGTGCAGCCAGATTTTGTGCGTCACCTTCCTCTCTAGCCGAGGTGAGCGCCAGTGCACTGGACCGAAGAGTGAATGGACGGCATGTGAAGTGTCGTGTGGCAGGCTTCACGTTCATCGTCGCTGGCTGCTGAAGCCTCACCATTCGTGTGGTCGTCGACGCCGCTGATCATGGCTGTTCTGTCCCTTCTGACCCGTGCTGCCACAAGGCGCTTCACACAGCTGCCAGAGGCCACCAGGTTCGCCGCCAGACCAGCCGCTGCCACCAGCCTAGCGTCGAGATGTCTGGTCAGGCGCTACAGACCAGCCGCTGTCACGGCAGGACAAAGGAGGCCGATCTCACAGAGCACGCGGAGGAGGTTCGCTACGGTCAACGAGGACGACGACTACTCCAATCCTCTGAAGGCGGAAAGAGAGGCGGATGAGGTTGACGTCTGCATCGTGGGTGGCGGTCCAGCAGGGCTCAGTGCTGCGATCAAGCTAAAGCAATTGGCCAACGAAGCAGGCAACGAGGACTTCAGAGTACTGCTACTAGAGAAGGCCGGTGAGATAGGAGACCACATAGTATCTGGCAATGTCTTGGAACCGTCTGCGCTTGATGAACTCCTGCCAGACTGGAGGTCTGAGGATAACCCCAACCGCTTCCAGAACTACACGCCCGCCACCACCGACCGCATGCGCTTCCTCACGAAAAGTAGCTCCATCCCAATGCCCAAGCCACCGCAGATGAACAACCATGGCAACGTGATTGTGAGCTTGAACGAGCTCAGCAAATGGCTGGGAGAAAGAGCAGAAGAGGTGGGCGTGGAGATATACCCAGGCTTTGCGGCGTCAGAAGTGCTCTTCACCAACGAAGGTGCGGTCAAGGGTGTTGCCACCAATGATCTTGGTATTGCTCGCGATGGTACACCCAAGGACTCCTTCGAGCGCGGCATGGAGTTCCACGCGAGGACTACCCTTCTTGCTGAAGGTTGTCATGGCAGCTTGACGAAGAAGGTCATCAAGAAGTACGATTTACGGAAACACAGCCAGCCACAAACATACGGTCTTGGTATCAAGGAAGTGTGGGAGATCGATCCGGAGAAGTTCGACAAGGGTCTTGTTGCACACTCCATGGGCTATCCACTGCCTAAAAGCGTGTATGGTGGCGGTTGGATGTACCACTTTGGCGAAAACATGGTTTCAATCGGTCTGGTGGTCGGTCTGGATTATGCCAATCCTTGGATAGCACCCTATGGTGAATTTCAGAAGATGAAGCAGCACCCATTCTATCGGAACTACTTGGAAGGCGGCAAATGCATATCGTACGGCGCGCGAACGCTAAACGAGGGTGGATTCCAGAGCATACCCAAGTGTGCTTTCCCTGGCGGCGCTCTGATTGGCGACACTGCTGGCTTCCTCAACGTGCCAAAGATCAAGGGTACACATACAGCCATGCGCTCTGGTATGCTCGCAGCAGAAGCGACGTACGACGCTCTAGCCAACAGCAAGGACACTGAGGGTGCTGTTTTCTTGTTCGATTACGAAGACAAGCTACGAAAGAGCTCGATATGGACGGAATTGAAACAAGTGCGAAACATGCGACCCAGTTTCCATACTCCTCTAGGTCTGTACGGTGGTATTCTGTATTCAGGTCTTGAAGCATACATCTTCCGCGGCAAGACTCCATGGACCTTGAAGCACCCCAAGCCGGACCACGCTTCGACGGAGCCAGCCGACAAGCACCAGAAGATCGAATACCCCAAGCCCGACAACAAGATCACGTTCGATATCTTGACCTCCGTCTCACGGACTGGCACGAACCACGAGGAAGACCAGCCATGCCATCTTCAAGTCAAAGACTGGGATGCCCACGCCGCAAAGGCATGGCCGGTGTACAAGGGTGTCGAGAACCGATTCTGCCCTGCTGGTGTGTACGAATACGTCGAGGACGAGACCAAAGACCTTGGCGTGCGATTCCAGATCAACGCGCAGAACTGCGTCCACTGCAAGACCTGTGATATCAAGGTGCCAGACCAGGACATCAATTGGCAGACGCCACAGGGTGGTGAAGGACCTAAGTATGTTATGACATAAACAGTTGAGAGAGTGCTGTACATACTGAACGTGCATCTGAGGAACCTCTCGCGCTTCTGTCTTCATGCAAGCATGGCATTCCGGCGTACAATGGCGTTCCACTACGAAAGGCCTCAGCGATTGTACAAAAGTAGCACTACGAACCATAACTTTCAAACTCCCCTTCTCCTTCTGTCAATCCCTTTCCGAGGGCTCTGCTGCCTGATTCCGGTCCTGGTGCCAGTCCTGGTAAGCGAGGCGGAAACATATCCACCTGTGGCATGGCAGCACACGGCATGCGGAGCACGACGTCACCTTACTAACACCTCTCCTCTCAATGGCCAAAGAAGTCCTACCCACCCAACAACAACAAGAAGTCCCAGACACAACAATGTCAGATTCCAGCAAAGAAGACCAGCGCTCCTCCTCCTCCTCCACCACCATCCCAGACCCTCTCCAAGACTACAACCTCACCGCAACCATCACTTCCACAAGCGGCCTACGCTCTGGCCTCACTAACTACGGCGACCCCCATTTCTCCCTCTTCCTACGCAAAGTCTTCATCAAAGCCGCCGGTTACAGCGACGATGCTCTCTCCCGACCCATCATCGGGATCATCAACACTGGCTCGGGTTTCAATCCTTGCCATGCGAACGTCCCCCAGTTGATTGAGGCTGTCAAGCGGGGTGTGCAGCTTAATGGAGGGCTTGCGGTGGAGTTCCCGACGATTAGTTTGCATGAGAGTTTTAGTAGTCCGACGAGTATGGTGAGTGTCGTGGGACTGTGGACGAATTGGCGTTGATGAGGTGTAGTTTTTGAGGAATTTGATGAGTATGGATACGGAGGAGATGATTAAAGCACAGGTATGTCTTAGGCTTCTCACTTTTTTTTATAAATTCTGTTTGATGAGCGGCTATAGCTGGAAGCGTACTGATTTATAGCATAGCCGATGGACGCGTGTGTCATGATAGGAGGGTGTGATAAAACCATTCCTGCGCAATTAATGGGGAGTATCAGCGCGAATAAGCCTGTGATTAGCTTGGCTACTGGGCCCATGACGCCGGGCTCCTTCCAAGGTCAGAGACTTGGTGCTTGTATGTCAGTGTCGTCCGTGGACTGGCCTAATAGATTTGCTGACATCTGACCACCAGGTACCGATTGCCGGAACAATTGGGCGGCATATCGCGCTGGTGAGCTTGATATTGAAGACATCAATGGGATCAATAACGAACTAGCGCCGACCATCGGGACGTGTGGTGTCATGGGCACTGCCTCCACAATGGCTTGTGTGACAGTAGCACTCGGTCTAATGCCATTAAGCGGTGCTACTGCACCTGCTGTATCGTCAGCACGATTGCGAGTCGCAGAAGAGACGGGTTCGATTGCCACCAAAGTCGCGGCAAATTTGAGTGAGCGACGTCCACAAACAATATTGTCCAGAGAGTCGTTCCTCAATGCGATCATTGTCCTGCAGGCCATTGGCGGCTCGACAAACGCTGTAGTCCATCTAATGGCGATCATCAACCGGCACCCTGAAGTTTCTGGATCGATCACTCTCAAGACGTTCGATGAAGTCGGCAAAAAGACACCGCTCCTGGTTGATCTCAAGCCCAGCGGCGACAATTACATGAACGACTTCCATAATGCCGGTGGTATGCTGGCGCTTCTCCACACTCTACGACCTCTGCTTTACCTTGAAGCTCAGATAATAACAGGGAAGACACTGGGTGAGACGCTCGACGCCACACCATTCAAAACATTCCAATATTCCCAAGATCTCATCAGGCCTCTATCGAATCCACTTTATCCTGCTTCGGCTTTGGTCGCGTTATATGGTAATTTGGCACCTGGAGGTGCGATATTAAAGGCATCAGCATCAAAAGATCGACGCCTCGTCGAGTTTGAGGGTCCTGCAGTAGTTTTCGAGAACACTGCAGATCTTGCCGAAAGGATAGACAGCGAAGAGCTCGACGTGACCAAAGACTCCGTACTTGTGCTGAAAGGCATTGGTCTAATCGGTGCACCCGGCATGCCAGAGGCTGGAGTGATCCCAATACCGAGGAAATTGAAAGGCGTCAAAGATATGCTTCGACTTTCAGATGGCAGGATGTCAGGAACAGCTGGCGGTACGATTGTTCTTCATATCTCACCAGAAGCTGCCATCGTTGACTCACCGTTCGGAATCTTGAAGAATGGAGATATGGTGAGATGCAGCTTGGAGAAGAGATTGCTCCAAGTCGACCTCTCTGACGAGGAGATAGCGAGAAGAGTAGCTGAAAGGTCGGCAACACTCCAAGCTAAAGGGCATCAAATCAGCGGGAAACGCATCGCAGGGAGAAAGCGTGGTTATCGTGGCTTGTATGAATCTTCGGTCAATCAAGCCGAGGAGGGAGGTGATTTCGACTTTTTGACAGCGCGGTATACCGATGGATAGTGTGTTGACATGTGAACCTTGAGACAGCTGGCAGCAGCCTGTTGAAAGTTCATCGCGTGATCTTGTTGATAGAAAATTGTTCAGATCGTGACTTGATCGTCTTTTGGCGTGGTCATCGTATAGTCGCGCCGAAAACACAGATTTCGCAAGGGGTCCAGAGGTGTCTTGCCTTCTTAAGCAATTCATATCCTGGCCAACGCCTTTCTTAGGTAAGTCATCGTCGTTGGACCCATGTGGCATCCCAGTCTTGGGATGACAGTTCCTGCATAGTGCCTGGCTGGGATTATTCGGGCTGAACGCGAATCCGAATCCGCGACAGGATGCATGTCTTTCGAGACCTTGATCTTGATTAAAAACTTCATGCATGTTTTCGTCGTCCAACGAGTCGGCCGGCAATGCTGATCATGTCCACGCTTGACCATACGCATGCTCTTGCCACATTGTTGTTGCGTCGTCGTACATTGAGATTGGCCTAAACATTAGCATCGTCGTACAACCAGCCAATGGACAGGCTGCAGTCCAGCGCGATGGGATCGGCGGTGCAACTGCGCCTTCGCAGCCCGCGGACACCACATCTCAGCCTTTCAGGCGTACATATCTCGCAAAAGGCTCCACGATATTCTTATTTGAACTTCACCTCGCTCCCAGCCTAAACATTGGCATCCGGAAACGCTGCTGCAGCGAACAAGCTGTGCACACGACGATGCTTGGCAGCCAGAGCTCGTCGCTCAGGATCTGGATATACCATATACGTACTCTCAGCTGACGAGGACCCGCGCAAACAGCCACTGTCCCTTGGCTACTACACTACGGCCGTGCCTCATCACGACGCAGCTACCGACCTTGGAAATCTTGGATTATCTCGAGGACTCTGGGATCTGCAGTATGAAGGGCCACCACCACAAACAAGACGGAGGGGCATTCCGCCTCCGTAAACAGAGAGCTTCGCTGGCGCAACACAATGCGTCTTCGACACACCACGTGAGAGGATCTAGCACACCTTGTCGCCGAATTCGCATCCGTGCTGATCGTATTGGAGGAGAACTGCGCCGACGCATGTCTCGCGGCTTGCCCTGCCACACGACAGCTGCGAACTATCACAGAACGGCTGCGGGTCATGCCAAGCCGTCAGGGTCCGCAAGTCGGCATGGCCCCGACAGTGGCGTGTCTTGGCGGTGTCCTGGCCGTGTCTAGCGGAACCACCTTCGAAGATAGGAAGTCGTCACCGTTGCTGGTGCTGCCAAGGAAAGAAACGACTGCTTTGCAAGCACGATGGTACTGTACTGTACGGTACAGATGTTGCAAATGCTCGTTGCCTGCAGCGCGCCAGTAGCGTCATCTTCATACTATTGCCAGATCTTTGGGCTCGCGTATCTGGTCGGAAAGTCAAGTCATCCGGGTCAGGTTTACAGTACAACAACGTGTGGACATGGACATGTCGGCGGAAACAGGGCCGATGCTCCCACAAGCAATTTCGCAGTACTTGCGAGCTTTAAGCGGGCAATTTACTTGGCAGGCGGCGGCAGAAGCGAATGAGAAGGGACACGGTTCTCGGACGCGCAATTGCTGTTTTGAAGTGCAGCACGTTTGTGGACTGGGATGACGTTCAGTGCTTGCGACTGACGACTCGCCATGTGCTGCGCCTCTTCCAAAGCCTGTCGCTGCTATCGCACACCCGGCTGCACATCCTGCCTCGCCGAGCACGGTGGCTTGGACTCTTCTGCCAAGAGCGCCCTTACCAGCATCTCGCATGGGGTTACGTTGGTTCTTGCACCTATGTACACCTACCTGCCTTTGACGTTGAGTCTTGCGTCTCATGATGCCTTCTGCCGCCCGACTTCTTGTTGATCGAGTTTCTTTCTTGTTGTGATCAGCGGTGGATGTTGGATACACCACAGTCTCTTCTTCGCAAACTATGGCTTGGGCCAATGGGCTCCAGCACCTACGGACGGGGTTGCGGGCGATCTTGATCACAGCTGCTGTGGTGACTTCCCTACTTCTTTTCCACCAACGCGTACTGCCAGTCGTGGCCTTTATCATTCCGAGCCTGGATACGACCTTCTTCGATTGGGGCGTATACGGCTTATATCCCATTCAACAATTCAGTTCGTTTAATCTCTCTGGACCCCAGGCGAAGCAAATACGATGGGACGACAGGTGCGATCAAGGTCACGTTCTCCTCACACCTAATGGACCTTCAGTCGCTCGGCCAGGACCCATGATTCTGGACAGCAAAGGCGACCTAGTTTGGACATCAGACGATTTTGGATCTACGGCAAACCTCAAGGTGCAGCATTACAAGGGTGAAGACTACTTGACCTTGTGGTCTGGCGAGAAAGCCGCAACGTCTGGGAAGGGGCTCTACTTTATGCTTGATTCAACGTATCAGGTGGTACGCATGGTTACCGCTGTTGGTGAGGACTTGTTTGGAGATCTGCATGAATTCAAGATCACGCCACAGGGTACTGGACTTTTGACCGTGTATACCACTACTAGTGCTGACTTACGAGGGATGGGGCATGGACGGGGTGCGGGAGGTTGGATTGTTGACAACCTGTTTCAGGAGATCGACATTGAGTCCGGCGAACTGTTGTTTCAGTGGCGGGCGACGGATCATTTCGATCCTGTCGAGACGTACATGACGAATCCATTTGGAGGATACTGGGAGAGTATCCCATTTGACTTCTACCACCTGAACAGCGTGGACAAAGATTCGCAGGGTAACTATATCATCTCCTCGAGACACTTCCACCACGTGGTGTGTGTCAGTCCTGCGGGCGAGACGCTATGGATTCTGGGCGGACGGGACAACCAGTTCAAGGATCTTTCGAACGGCAGAGCCACAGATTTCAGATGGCAACATGATGCTCGGTGGTTCTCAGAAGAGGATGGCATCATAACGCTTTTCGACAACCAGAAAGCCGGACCTTTGCACAGGGATGCCTCGCAATCGCGCGCACTATTCATACAGCTCGACATACCGAACAAGACCGCGAAGCTCGTCCGTGAGCTATCATCGCTGCAAGGCATTCTTGCCTCTTCGCAAGGCTCCGTTCAAACCTTGGCTGAAAATGATCAACAGATCTTTGTCGGATGGGGATCTGCAGCGGCGTATTCAGAGTACACGGCAAAGGGCGAGTTGATGTGCGAGACGCATTTGGGCGCATCATGGTTCTACTGGTTTGAGCGGATGAAGTCTTACCGCACAACGAAAGCATTGGACTGGCATGGAGCACCGAATACGCCACCTCAGCTCAAGATTACGGACGATGCTCTTTACGTAAGCTGGAATGGCGCCACAGAGGTGGCTTACTGGTCGCTGGAATTATCTCTGGACGGCGAAGATTTGCGACGAGTCGATGGCACTCCCATCGAGGCCAGTGGGGAGAGCTTTGAGATCATCGACATCATCCCCAAGGTCGGCTTCGAGGGTTCCTTCGACCTGCCTAGTCTGTCGTCAACAGAGAAGCGATCTGCTCGACATCGCGTCGCGGCGCTCGACAAGGATCACCAGATTCTGCGATATTCCGACATTGTTTCATATGCCGATGTTGTCTCAGAATCGTCATACATCTGGATTTTGTTCAAACTGTGCCTGGTGATCGGGATCCTGCTTGGCGTTAGGATCGCCTTTAAGTGGTACCGATCAGGACAGTCCGTTTGCAGCTATGCAAATTCGCAGAGAGGCTACACTGCCGTTCCAGCGTGGATGGACATGGCACCTTCAGCGACTTGGAAGCGCGCGAACTTCAACTCTCGGCCAAGTTTGTACGACTGGGCTCAGCTTAGATGGAGAGCTGCCATTTCCAGGCCCGGATGAAGGCGGTATACCAAGGGAGACCGGATCAAAACTCAGCAGCTCATGAGCTTAACATGACGTCCGCCGATGTGAGCAAGCATAGTGACGCCCGCCGGCTCCGCATCGGTAAAGGCTTACGACGTGCCACAACGGCGCACGCAGACCACGATCAGCTGGCACGATCAGCTGGCATGACCTAGCATAGCTATCACAGCTATCACGAAGCGCTCTCTGCGCAGGTATCACAGCTTCCACGCACGTATCAAAACAAATACTTCTTGTACAGCAGGCCCAGTTCCCGAAAAGAGCCGGGCGACATTGGGAACACTACTTCTCCAAGGACTTGAGCATGTACAAAGAGGACGACATACTAGACACGCCTCACAGGACACGGCCATTTAGATGAGGATACACCTAGGACTGGAATCAGCACAGTTCGCTTTCATCCTATCTATGTAGATGGGAAACTTTGTCCATATCAGCTAAACCATGGAGCATTCAGCATGCCGTCTACCGCAGTCATAACTATGTTTCTCGTTCTGCGCTTCGTGAATCACTCACATCAACAAGGTAATACGATCTCTCGCTTGACGATTGGTTCTTTGTTGACGGCCACCAACGGCAAACAACAGGTCCGAGGCGTGCCGGCCGTGCCGTTGAGCGCTTTCGATATGGCCCGGAAGTTTGGGCGGGTATGTGAAATGTGAGAGGACTGTGATGGAACATATATAGGATCAAAGGTAGTGTAACTACACTGTCACGCTGCAAGCAAAAAGGAACAACTGCCCTGGACCAAAAGGTCGCCTACGGCCTTTATATCGACCACGCAGATATGTATGGGACGTGCCCTGAAGCTAGAGGCACTTCCACTTGACCATTCAGCCAGCCCAGGACTGTCGCTGATGATGATGATTGAGCTCACTTCGTCGATAGTGACGAAGAAACTCAGTCGTCATTAATCGGGCTGTACGCTTTTCTGCTCGGCCAGATGGCATTTGCCTTTTCGCCTCCCGCTCCCTCCCAAACCCTACTTCCTCCTAGGTCCCAGCCCACCACTCATCATCACATCCCTACCCTCACGCCCACTCCTGATATCACTCGGCTGGTACATCTTAAAACATTTCTCCTCATCATCGTACCAGAGCTCTGCTAACCCGGGATCACGTCCCTCAGTCTCCTCGGCAAAGCTTCTTGGAAAGATGATGGGACGATAGAGCCTGACCCACTCTCGGTATACTTGGTCGATAACGAACCTGGGGGTATAGCGAGGCATGCCAAGACGTATGTAGCGGAAGTGGGAGGGTGTGTTGCTCTCGTACTTGAGCACATTGGGGAGAGCGTAGTAGGGGATGTTTTGCCATGGTACTGGACGTTGATGGGAGGACATGGTGGGGCACTGTTGTGGATGTTGAACTGTGAGTTAGGGGAAGTGGTAGGTATGGGATGTGTCAGTTATGTGTCTCTTGCGCTGCTGAAAGGGTTGCCGTGAATCGTGCTGTTGCGAGGACTTACTTGCCTGGACGTCGTCTGGGGTGGAAGTGGAATGATGTCCTGCTGGCTGCTCGTGAACGCTGCATCGCTTTTGGTGGGTATATGTGCTGCTCCCTGAAGCCCACTCGTTATGCACTGCTTATTGCAGCATGCGCACAACCTTCAATAAATCGCCTGTAACACCCATCGCGGTCACATCGCCACCAGCTCCAGCTCCCTGGATGATTAGTGGGTTGCTGCCGTATCGCTTGGTGTAGAAGCTGATAATGTTGTCGCTGCCTTTCAGTGCCGCGATAGGATGGCTGACGTCGAACTTCTCGAGGCCGACCTTGACCTGCTTCGAGGGCACGTCGATGCTGCCAACGAACCTCACCACTTTGCCCTCCTTACTTGCTTCATCCTTGATCTTCTCCATCTCGCTGTCGAATTGAGGCAGCTTCTCCAGAAACTCGTCACCGGACTGTGCCGACTCTAGGTCCTTCGGGATCAAGCTCTGGACTGGGAATGAAGTGGGCGATTCCACTGGTAGACCGGCAATACGCGCGAGGATGGTGAGCTTTCGTGCGACATCCAGACCGTTCAAATCGTCTCTCGCATCAGGCTCGGTGTATCCCAGCTCTTTCGCCTTCTTCACCTCTGCGGCGAACTTGCCGCCGCCTCCGCCAACTGGCTGGAAGGAGTTGAAGAGGAACGACATTGTGCCTGAGAAGACACCCTCAATCTTTGTGACCTCATCACCCGTCTCCACTAGCTCTTTCAGGGAGGAGATGACGGGTAGACCAGCTCCGACAGTCGATTCGTGGAAGATGTAGCCATTGCTCGGTGATCCTGTGCCATTGGCGGCGGAGCTGAAGATGGATTGCCAGAGGTCGTACTTGTCGGAGAAAGCCTTCTTGTTTGGCGTCACGATGCTAATGCCGCGCTGCAGGACCATTGGATAGAGCGATGCGAGGCCTTGGTCAGAGGTGTTGTCTACGAGCACGACCTTTCCGGGTGCTCGCGCGAGCTGGCCGAAGGTCTCATTGAACGGTGGAGGAGGCGATCCGTTCCTGTCGAGATCTTGTGCGACGGTCGGGACGTTCAATGGCTCGAAGTTGCTGCTGAAGAGCTGTTTCGTGCTGCGGCGGGCAAGGACCAGGCGGAGGTCGATTGGCGGGTTCTGCTTGGAGAGACGCTGCTGGAGGAAGGACAGTTGGCTGAGGAATGCTTTACCGACTCCTCCCACACCGATGACGGCGACATAGACTTGTTTGGCTGGCATTGTGAGTGGATGGCGTGACTGATCGTTGTTCTGATTCACAAAAAAGCTGTTTCTGTAGAACTAAGAGGGGCAGCCAGCATCCCACCACCGCCACCATCAACTTTTCCCATCACCACCAACACAGGATGGCCTCCCACAAAGACACGCACCTCACCAACCTCGACCGCAAACAGCGCAATCTCTCCAACGGCCGCGAGATCTCTTCCTCGAGCACGCTTTCTTTCACCTCGCAACTCAGCTCGCTCATCAACGCCTCCTCCACCTCCAGCGCCAAACCAGCACCAGCACGATCGCGGCAGAAGAAGGACGACATCTTCGCGACACAAAACAAGAATAGCGCCAAGCGTGCGAAACGCGACCTCGACGCCGACCATGCCGGCACTTTCCAGCAGAAGCACCGCACCAAGAGCGATCCTCTCGATGCCAGCGCCTGGGAGCGGAGTAAGCGCAAGATGGAGGAGAAGGCGAGGCTGTATGCTTCCATGAAAAGGGGTGATGTAGAGGATGAAGATGGGAAGTACGCCGTGGACTTTGATGCCAAGTGGGCCGATGCCAGAGCAGAGGGCAGAGACGAGGATTCCGATGATGACTTGGACAGTGATGATGGTGCTGGTGAAGAAGTGGAGTACCTAGACGAGTTTGGCCGCACACGCAAAGGAACGAAACTAGACGCCATGCGCGCAGAAACATCACGACGAAGAAACGAAGGCATCCAAGGAGCTGATGCAGCACGACCTTCGGCGCCGTCGAACGTCATTTACGGCGACACGATCCAACACGAAGCTTTCAACCCTGACACGCAGACCTGGGATGCCATGTCCGAGCTGGCGAAGAAGAGGGATAAATCTCTAACACCTCCACCAGAAGAGCACTTCGACAGCAACAAGGAGATTAGGACGAAGGGGACCGGCTTCTTCCAATTCAGTGGTGATGCAGAAGAAAGGAAGCGGCAGATGGAGAATCTGGAAAAGGAAAGGGAGGAGACGGAGAAGAGGAGAAAGGAGAGGGATGGGAAGATGAGTGAGCGGAGGGCGGAAATTGAGAAAAGGCGCGAGGAGATTCGCAAGAAGAGTGCGAAGAGGAAAGCGGATGAGTTCTTGAAAGATCTGGGCGCGCAAATGAGTGCGCAGGATGAGCAGAGCGGCGCTGAGGAGAGGGTTGGAAGGATGGGCACGGATATGACAGATCGAATCGAGGCTGCGATACAGCGTGAGGAAGATGAGCAGACATGAATTACCAGGCCTCTGCCTCAAGAAGGTATAACAACATACGGAGTCCTTCGCGAGTCCCAACAAGTCCATCAAAGCTACAAGAGGCACTTGCAGCGATTCAAGATCTACCCAACAGCTTCGATAGTATTCTGAAAGTTGTCTTCAGCCTCGGGTGGCTGGCTGTGCGCATGTGGCTGTCCGGATCGGTTTTGAAAAGACTCGAAGAAGCGGAGTCTGCCGAACTTCATGGAGACATCTACATCCACGGTTTAGATCACGTCGATCCCTTTCGGTAGAGCACCCGATACACTACAGTGTGTCACCTGCATACAAGGCAGCCGGCCAACGTGGACTTTACTTTGTCGACCAAGCATAGGCACTTTTGGAATTTCGTATCGGTTCGATCTCGAAGAAAGTCGCGACGTAGTTTCCTCTATGCAGTTGACACACTGTACGGCTCTACTATGTCTCCAAGAAGGACACAATTGTCTTTAAAGTCAAATGAATTTCCCTTGGAGCCTCAGCAGCAAAAACCAACTCATGCGATCACTACAATGAGCGAAGAGTTGAGATATGAAGTACGGTGTCCTTCGCGCCCGCTGGGAGGTCCTTCGAAATCCCATTCCATGCGCACAACGGATCCCGACCAAAGGAAAGCCAGCTGTCTCCGAAGTTGGGTGTCCAGTATCATGCGATTCACAGGCATCCTGATCACCGCCTTTGCTGGCCTTGTCATCGCCCAGGGCTCCGGTGCTGCCTTGGAAGGCACTTGCTTCGGTACGCAAAAGCTGTAGGAAAGCAATGTCTGTCAGAAGTCTCTGGCCAATAAGTCATCCGTGGTCAGACGACGACGATTGCTTCTCCTCCTCCGGTAGAGGCATCAAGGCTGATGGCCAGATCACCGGACACGACGTCGATTTCAATGATGAACAAGACTTTCTTTCACGATCGTTGACAAATTCTTAGTAAGCGTTCTTCTGGCACCTCGACCATGACCACTTCTGTTGTCTCCTCCGGTCCTATGCCGTCCACCACTGGCTCCACGTGCTACGATGATGGCGACTTCATCCTGAACGGCGCTGGCAAGTGCATCAAGGACCCAAACTTGATCTTCGTTTTACTAGGTTGGTACCTTGGTGCTCGTCGGATTTCTTGCCGATGGTAGAAGAAGCTAACGAAATCCAGGTCACTGTGCTCCTGAACAGAGGGCGACTCGTGATGGCAATGAAGGATGCTTCACAGTAGAGAGAGGGACAGGTCATGAAGCCGCAGTAGCGATCTGGATGCGAATCTTCCAGGCAGTGGATTTTTGAAGTAGAATAATCTCTGTTGGCCTGGCAGTCGTAAGGTAGAATGACACCGATACTGACCCTCGATCCGTTGCACCCTACCTCCCGACGTAGCCGGCGCCGCTATTGCGCTCCGGAGTTGTTGCAGAGAAGTCCTTGACGGTCGTCCATTGGCGATACAATGTGTATGGCGCATTCGTGGACGACGTCTTTGATGCCAAAGTCAGTGAAACAAGAGAGCTCTCTCTGAATTACGGCGATCAACGCCAAGTGCACCTCACCCCCCTGTCGCAAGTCATGCCTGCAGGGTCTTGGGCAAGCTAAAGCAATGTGAGTTCGACACTCGAAGGCGAGGCACAATCGCGATGTTGATGCCTTCGTCCTGCCGCATTCTCTGGCAGCGCAATGTAGTCGATGAAAAGGCATCCATCACAATGGCTACAGAAGGGGACGAGAACTGGTTCCAGAAGGCGCTTAATCTGTCGCCCAGATTACGTCATCAACGTAGCGGCAGTGGCAGCAGCAGCCAACATGGATCGGGGAAGAGACGTTCATGGCTGCGACCTGTACCAGAATCGCTGTTACACAAGGGATTCCAGCTACCAAAGCCGGCCATGGCATCGAAGACTTTCCTCATAACAGGAGCTGGTCGAGGAATCGGACGCGGTTTGAGCCGGCTGTTGCTGCAAAAGGGTCACCGAGTACTCCTCGTCGACTATAACCAGAAAGAACTCTATCATACCGCCGATACCCTTGGCAAGACGTTCCGAGACGGACATGACTTTGCAGCGATAGAATGTGACCTTCGAGACCCTCAACACATCAGAGGCGCAGCCGAGGCAGCACGACAGTTATTCTCAGGCAACCTGGACTGTCTCATCAACAATGCAGCAAACACGTCTGGAGTCGGTGGATCGCATCTTTCAGAGCTGTCGTTGGAAGACTGGAATGCTTCGATCGAGACCAATCTCACGGCGCCAATGCTTATGAGCCAAGCTTGTCTCTCGATGCTGCAAAGCCAAGGCTCCAGATCGGCTGGCGGATCCATCATCAACATGTCCAGCACGCGCGCGCGGATGAGTGAGCCGAACAATGAGCCATACTCGGCCACGAAGGCAGGACTGCTCGGCTTGACGCAGTCTATGGCGGTCAGTCTTGGATCACTCAGTATTAGGGTCAATGCGATATTGCCCGGCTGGATAAATGTATCGAACGAGTCGCAAGAAGCGGACGAGGAAGGCCAAACCTGGGAGGAAGGACTGAACAGGAATGATCATGAGTGGCATCTAACAGGCCGCGTCGGGAAGGTTGAAGATGTCCTGCGAGCTGTGGAATATCTCGTGGAGAGTGATTTCGTGACGGGAGAAGAACTGGTGGTTGACGGAGGTGTCACTAAGAAGATGATATATCCGGAGGGGTGAGTAGACTGCGCATTGTTCAGCGAGTTCATGGTTTCAGGCGCTAGTGATAGCGTAACATGCAGCTGCAGTCTTCCCAACAGTCCCTCGGATCGGAGTCGTGGGAAATAAGATCAGTCCCGATATGCTGCACTGCTTGAGGGATACATCTATTCTCTGCTGATAGAATGCCGTAAAGCGAAGAACTCAAGGTCCTGTCCGGCAGAGTCCGTGAACGTGGCGGACGGCAATGAGTATTTTTTTCGGTGACTCAATCGAATCGCCAAAAGGTCGAGCTTACGAACAGCATCTGCGGCTCCTTAGGGCCTGGAGAGCGTTTAGAATGTTGTTAGGTATTCGCGCCCGCTGCGCTAATATCATGAAATCGTCCACAATGATCACAACTTGTTGTTTCGTTCCTTCCTCCCCTTGGCGTTTGCTCGCAGTGCGATAAGTTGTATACGATATCGCCGCCTCGCGGGTCTAGACCAGGATACGTCCGTGGCATTGCAGCAAGTGGTAGACATCTCAGCACGCCCACGATCGGGCTCGAGAAAGTGGTGTCAAGGCCGGTGATTATGGCAGGAAGACTGCGAAGCATAAGCAGGCGGGATTATCGCACGCACACCATCACCCTAGATGATCAAGTCATTCCAGAGGATGAGCCTTGGTCCAGGCATATCTCTCTAAATCTATCGATACCTATGCGACTTCTACCACAGGCCGTCGCAAGCCCAGAGCTCATGCTGTAAGCATTTAGCTCAGACGACGCTGCTGTCGGCACAATGCGCAGCATCGCGCTTTGCGGTGGCATAGAACACCAAGAACCCCGCTAGAAGCGATTAGCGAACACGGACAGAGATAAAAGAACCGCAGAGGAACGATCCTTCCCAGGAGCGATCCTGAGGCATTGTCCATTAACACAGCGTTCCGTTTTGTAATCTAACGAGACGAAGGCTGCGAAAGAGGAAGGTCGTCCGCAAAGAGTTATTATGAAACTACTGTACCCCCCCATCTTCCTTCGTGGCAGACACACGCAGCTTACGGACCAAGGAGGAGATTGTGTGCATTGAATGAATGGTACATGTCTCCCGCGGCGTGTGCGCGGCGAGGGCATAAGAACGGTCTACAGCCATATGCCGCGTCCATGTTCCCCCCGGGCACCGGGACCAAGGGCAAGGTCAAACAACTGCAAGGCAGGTCTCCAGGGGCG